>JBAJNP010003520.1:11831-39118 GCA_036877545.1 Yasuhikotakia modesta | reverse complement strand
GTGTTCATTTTTAATGTCAGGTAAAGATCGCATCATTTTTGTGACCAAGGAGGACCACGAAGCCCCCAGTAATGCAGAACTGGTTGAAGACGACCCTAATGATCCGTACGAGGACCACGGTATGTTATGCATGCATGCATGCATGCATGCATGTATGTATGTTATGTATGTATGTATGTTTATCTGTATACACTGACATCATATTCTGATATTAAAGATTATCACATTACGCACCAGATTGTCACAATGTTATGAACTGACTTAATAATATAATTCCAGGTCTTATTTTACCCAACGGGGAGATAAACTGGAACTGTCCGTGTTTGGGGGGAATGGCCAGCGGCCCCTGCGGACAGCAGTTCAAAGAAGCGTTTTCTTGTTTCCACTATAGTAAGGAAGAAGTTAAAGGGTCCGACTGTGTGGAAAACTTCAGGGGGATGCAGGAATGTATGCAGAAATACCCAGAGCTTTATCCCCAGGAGGACGATGATGGCGCCCCCTCTGGAGGGGCCGATATTGCACCCCCTGAACCCACTTCAGCTGACTCTGTCCCCCCGTCATCTTCGGATTTTGCACCACCGGCCACAGAAAACCCAGCGGCTAGCTAATATTATTCCTTACACTGGATCACAGCAGAGACGGTTTCACTTCAGAGTATGCAGAGATCACATCTGGACCGGTTGTCTTGCCGGGTCCGTAATGCGCTGATGCAAAAGGGGCAGTCCTTAAATTTCAGGTTCCTATCATTTAACATGCACTTGTTAAACCTTTAAATAGTGAGATTTGAGGGTCTGTAAGTTAGCAAATGGCATGTTCGAATGAATTAGCACCTAAACCTCACATAACCTCACTTATATTATCCTGTTGAATCGACCAGTTGTGTGTTTTTTGGTTATTTGCTTCACAAACTATGTTAAACTTGTTTGTTTTGTGAACTGCTACAGTTCGAAGGCCATTCTGTGTGTGTGTTTAGTCCTTGAGTTTAAACATCCTCGTGAACAGAAACGTTTTTAATGGTTCTGCATACATTTCCTGTGTATTTTTTGGTTTGTTTGGTGTAACATGATTAAACTGTTTCATGAAGAGACGTTTCAATGCGTGCAGGTCATAAAGTGACGGTACCAGGTTTAGACAGTAGGGGGCAGAATTAAACCAGCAGCCTTATATATAATAACAGTAATAAACTGAGAGTAGAACTATTCAAATGCTAAATAACATACATTTTTTTATTTACTAAGGGAATTCAAACATCTATTGCATCTAACATTAAACACACTGTTTCTGTTCAATTTCTTTTTCAACACAGACCAAAATTTAAGAGCTGCTAGATGCGTTTTGTAACAAATGTTATCAGCATTAACAAAACGGACCCAGTCAGCACTTTTCCTCTCACTTATATTTAGGCTCACATGCTTATTTGTACCTTTTAATCAGTTCAGATGTAGTTAAATGATTTACAAATGTGCTTAACTGTTAAAACTGCGTCTGCCTCCGTGAAATTCGTTGTCCTGAAACTGGTCATTCAAAGCCTTAAGCTATTGTGATAAAATGAGACACAATGATTTTCAGCTGTGATTATCCTTTCCTGTAAAACGTGTTTTAATAAAAAATATTGAATGTATATTATAAACTGGGATTTTTTTAATTGTGTGACACGCAGTTTAAAAATTGCTTTAACTAAAGATGCCAATAAAATACATACAATGAATAAGTCACATTCCTGGCAAGTCTCTGTTTGTGCTTGTTAATTGTTATTAATATTGTTAACCTGTGTATTGTGTTAATGTTGTGTGACTGGTTCCTTTCATTCATATATTTAAAAATATGACATTTTAAGGAGTAAAAATGAAAGAGAAACTAGTTTTTAAGTTCATGTTTGTTAGCTCTGAAGACGACTATATGCTAGTGTAATCTTAAAAGTTAACCAATTCAACTTCCTGATTCAACTTTCTGATCCAACTTCCTGCTTCAACAGGTGATGTCAACACAGGGAAAAAAGGGAGTTCTTGTGAACTGAAAATCCAACGTCCACAAAACAACAGTAGCTGTTTTTGAAGATAACATCCAAATGTCTCATTGAAGTGAATATTCTGTGCATCTCACAAAAGATTCAATGTCTGGCTATGTTTCATCTGGTCCACAGTGGTCCTTGTTTTGTAGGTTCCAGCTGCCTGCTTTGGTACCACAGATCTCTGGAAAGACTTTCACATTCCAAGCAGCAGAGTTCTCCTACATTCAGGCTGTGATCTCCTTACAGGCAGCCCTGGTGCAGTGCTTCTGTCACTTGAAAGCCCAAGAAGGGGGTCCAGGAGACCACTAGACTCTGCATGGTGACCAACAGCCTCCCTGAGTGCACCTCCTCTGAACCAGCCAGCAAATAACTAACCCCTAAAGATGGAGAGACAAGAGTCACACACTGAACACAAGTGGCATGGGTTTAACAGGGAACATTCTCAGAGTGTTGGCAGAACATTTTTAACAAGTTCTCAAAAACATTCTAGTTGTTGTAGTAATGCTAGCAGAACCTTTTTAATGTTATATATCATATATAAAAAAACTTCATTCTTAAGTTAGTTAGTTTTGTGTAGTTTAAACATTCTGTTTTAAGGTTTTAAAAATGTTATATTAACAAATGTCTAAATAACATAACTAAGAAATAACGTTATTACAACGGCTAAAAAAATGGATTTGAACATTCCTAGAACATTTACAGCAACATTTTTTGTTACGTAATGGAAACGTAATGCCTTTAAACATCTACATCAATTATTAACATTGATGACAGATGAGGGGTGTAAGATGTGTGTTTGATGGCTGTACCTGGGTTGAGAATGGGACAGGTACAGCCCCGTCTGGTCCAGGACAGCGGGTACAGCGTGTGTGTGCCCTGCGACAGCGGCACTGTTCCCGAACGAAACACTTTTCTCACCTTCACCTGGACCGCAGCGTGTGTGCCTTTATCATGAGCCGACAGCACGCTGGCTTTGATCACTACGGCAGCCGCAAACAGACACATCACTCGACGCAGTTTTAAAGGTCTTAGTTTAAATAAGCAGAGATTCTCTGTGTATCAGCGCGTATGAGAAACAGACTCACCGTATGCATGTTTCATCCTGCAAAGATCGGACACACTTTTAAGCCTTTTTTCCTTACAGTTGCACTTTTCTGCAGATAAAGATTAAATCATTGGTCAACAAAGGCAAAAAAAATAATGGGCTTTATTTTATTTGAGGAAAATGTTTATTTTTTAAGGTAATCTGTAATTTTAACATGTTCTTAACAGGTTTTAACTTAATAGAGTTGAATGGAGCAACAGAAAATGTTCTTTGAACATTAGTTTCTAAATGTTTTTCCCATGTTTTTAAGTCTTTGTTACTGTGGGATGTTTTGTTGCTGTGATCGGCTCACCTGTGTGGTACAGGGCAGAGACTGTGAGTTCTTTAGGCCACACCCCCTCATCCTCCTGAGATTTAAAGTGGGACAACTCAGGAATTTTCCCACCAACAGGTACATTGTAAAGCTTGATGTTCCCTTTGCTGTGAAAGGAAAACGATACATGAAAACACCACAAATCAACCCTGCTATTGCTCTGAGGTTTTCAGCTCAATAGATTTAAAGTTCTCTGTTATATTTTGCTTGAAGCATCAACTTTATAAGAAATGTTTCTTCTTAAATTCCAGCTGCTCAGATAAGTTTGACCTGCCAGTCTGACCTGTCTAGACAATGACCTGTGATGGGGTCACAGGTCAAAGGGCACAGGCAAACTTTACAGCCTTCCTCCCCAAAGCCCCAGTAGCCTGGCAGACAATGGCTGCAGGTGGTCCCGCCCACACCGGGTTTGCAGTGGCACTGCCCACTTCTGGGATGGCACCATGGGGTCTCGTGGCTCACTGGCACAGAACCAACTGGGTCACACCAGCATTCTGCCATTAAAAAAGCCTTGTGGTTAGATGTCGCCAGATCACACTGATCTCAGACCAGCATTTTAGCCTTTGTTACCCTCAAATCATTTTTAAATGACACTGCATTATAAAATCAGAACATTATCAACACATTCAAATGAAGTTTGTGGGATTCTTTCACTTATTTAACTGTTTGTTATAAATAAAACATTGTAAAACTGAATCCTGAATTTATTTTCTTCCGTTTATCCGACCGTCTTACGTGTGCAAGCATGCGGCGAGTTGAGGGGTCTGGCGGGGTGACGGTGGTAACCAGGGCGACAGCGTTGGCACCTGCGGCCCACAGTGTTATGCTGGCAGCTGTAGCAGACACCCCCACTACTGCCCCCGGTGGACAGCCACACTCGCTGCGAGAAGTGGCAGCTGTCTGCGTGACCATTACACTCACACTCTGAGCAGAAGAGAGAGACAAACCTTTTATAAAACAAAACAGTGACGTAACACTGTCCTTTAAAACTGCCCTTTAATTTCTCACTTTTTAGTGACAGGTTTTTTATAGCTGAAGACATTCTTACAAAATAACAATTTCTACATAGACTTTGATATGGTAACTTTGATTTAACTGCCCATATGCATTAGATAAAGGTAAATAAAGACTTTTAAAGCTAAAATCTATAACTTTATGCTCTAAACTTAATGCCCCAAAAATACACAAGTCAAATATAAACAAGTACCTTATATAGATATAAGATAAATATAAGATAAAATAAATAGATAAATAAAAATGCATACAAATATTAGGAACAAAATGTACAGCAAAGTCGCTCATAATAAAACCTAGATTATTTATGAAAAAAGTAAACAGTGTCAATTTTCTGTTGAGCACAGAAGCAAAACACATTGAATTATAAATATGCACAATCATGAGACAGACCTTATACAGCACAACACAGAGGGACCAGACAGCACCACAGAGCGGGAGGTTAAGGCCACTTACTCTGACATGCGTTGCTCTCACCGCTGCTTCCGTTGGCCGGCCTCCAGGGTCGGTCGTTGTAAAGCGCTGCACATCTCTGGCAATGCTTGCCTGCTGTGTTGTGGGTACACACACACACGCCAGACACCTGCCAGCCACAGGAATCATGTCACTCTCAGTCTCTGCCCATTCAAGCCACACAAAGCCTTAAAAATACACATGACAGGCCATTTCCTGTTTCCCTGACAAGTGCACTTACGCCCTGAAGTATGCAGACCGGGAAACAGGGTAATAAAACAAAATGCATGCAGCTGAACTCCTGCTCGTTTACACTGGTGCTGGCAACCCCACAATCATGGTTTGATTCCCAGGAAATGCGAATATAAATAAAATATGACGCCTGAATGCAATTGAAAGTCTGTCAAATGCATAAACGTAAATTAAACTTTGTTGATAAAATATAATCAACTACATGACAGATGGTAAGTTTATAAGTTTACAATGATTTATAATTTAAGTGGTTGAATCAGTTTGGCTTCATTTGACTTGACATGTAAATTAACTTTTATCTCTGTTTGCAATTTTATGCTGCAAACAGAGACGGCATCAGACAGGTAAACGTTACAGATTGTAGCTTTAAAAGGTGGCTGTGAAACCCATCCAATAATTTCCTAACAACACTGATGAACTCACCATATTGTTGTCTTGTCCCTCAGTTTCAGGAAGACACTGTTCAGCGTGGCCATGACACAAACACACTCCTTTAGCCAGAAGAGAATAAACAGCAAAAGGGGCTAAATCTGACTGATCCGAGCTGATTTGAGCAGCTGTGAGCGACTCGCCGTGTATTGTGGGTAAAAATGACCGGTCCAGGACACTCCGCTGGTTCTTAGAGACCGGACACTGCTGAGATTTTAGGAGCTGTATCCGCAAGTTAGTCAGGGTCAGTCGGGACAGCGCTTCAGGACTGTAGGGGTCCGCAATTCCACTTCCTGATCCTATGGACCGGAATATAACCTGGGAAACAATTACCATGGAAACAAAACAGTCATGTCATGAATACAGATGCATAAAGTTAAAGAGCATTACAGTTGACCTTAAATGAGGGAAGCGTTTTTATAAAGCATTTACTGGCATTCACAGGAGCTGTACACTGTAAATACAATATTAAAGGTAGGTTATGCAATTTCAAAGAGGCTAGCGATAGCAACTAGCATTCTACAAAGCCACGCCTCCTCAAACACATAAACACAGACACAAGATATATAAAAATAAAAACATGTTTAGACCAGTTTACTTACTGATTGCTATCAGGATTTAAAGAGAATTTCAACCAGCATAACAAAAAATGTTCCTGGGAGAAAAAAATGTACCCTGCCTTTAAAGAGGAACCTTAAAAAAACATTTTCCACTAATATTACTGTTTATTTGTGTGACTACATAGTAGCCAATTCACTAAAGAAGTATGCAAATCAAGTTTTTTACAAATGATCTTTTATGATTGTTATATAATGGTTATTTTTCTCACAGCCTGTATAAACTCATGCAGTATGAATGTTTGACTGTGTGAAGTTTGTTTTGTGTTCCATGGAAGAATAACATCATGGACTTTGGAATAACATGAGGGTGAGTAAATAATGGCAGAACGTTTATGACTGAAGAACTGAGATGTCTGTGGGGTGTGGTCTTGTTTCTCACCTCTCCTCTGCTGCACGGCACCGCGCTGGAATATCTGGATGTGCACGGAGCTCCTGGCTGACTGACGTCATCGGGAACCCCAAACATCTCACTGCAGTTCCTGGCAAACAGCTGGAGTGTCTCCCAGGTCTGTCCGAAGTCCTGCGAGCGTTCCAGCTTCATGGCGGCAGGCCGCGGGGAACGGAACAACATCACAACGTGACTCAGACAGAACCGCGTCTCCAAGTCGAGTCGGATCTCCTCCTTTTCTCCAGCGGCCACCGCCGAAGCCCACCAGGTGTCTGGATGAAGAAACGGATCATCGGCCATCAGGGCAGGAGGGTGGAGATCTGCTAGGCAGCGTGGCTGGGTTGGCAGGCAGGAAGACGTATTGCCACAACAGCTAGTCAGTGTGGAAAGGGTCCTGCCACTGGCCAGGTTACCCATGGAGGGGCTGCAAGCATGACCAGCACATCTGGACTCTACGTGAAGAACACAAGAACAGAGACTCAAAACTCACACACATGCATTCACGCAAATTCTTTATGCAACTTTATGCCAGGAAAACATGGATGAATCAAGTGTTTTTAACCACAGAACTGCTGTAAACATCACACTCAAGTTGTGGCATGTCACAGAACAATGTCTGACAACATGAGCCTTTGAAACGCTCACAGTAGGGCGTTCACTGAGCCAACATTGTGTTGTGTTGTTGCTTTATTTGGTAACAGAAACAGAAGATGTTGCTTCTGTAATATTTATGTCTGTAATATTTATATGGTGTAAAAAGCAGTAAAACTGGATTATGAGTATCATTTGGAAGTTTACTTCTAAAACAATAAACTTAAAGCACACAAACAAAAGTTCATGACATGACAACTTCTTAAACACAGTTAAACAATCAGTGTCAATAATACAGAAAAGCATTTATAAGAAGCACCTTTAAATGAAACCTGTTTACGTTTGTTACCTGTTAAGCCCTGCGGGAAACCGGCAAACACGAGCAGCGCGTACTTCAGTTTCAGCACCACAAACCGACTGTGCCAAACCGATTTCATGGTTCATTTAAGACCAGATCTTTAAGTTACAAACGATAAAACATCGTCTTCCAGTGCATCATTCACTTATATTTATATCTTTTCTGTCTGTTTGGAGAGATAGACCTTATTTTGATCGAATCCAGTTATCGGTAATCCATTTGTAAACTTGTCTGATGCTGATGGTGCGACGTTAGATGCACCTGCCCAAATCTCGCTGGTCTTTACTTGAACGCCGTCGTATCTGCGCATTCAGATGAATTAAAGTCCCTGTGACTCCTGCGTTTGGACATGACAACCAGTTAGGAAGCCGAAGGACACTTTGGGAACGTCTGTGCGTCTCCACGTCCAGTGCGCAATGCGTAACCGCGCACCAGCGTCCTCGGATATGAATGACTGCGTCCTGCTTGGCCTGGATTCGAGGCATTATTCTCCGGTTCCACACAGCGGAACACTGCGGTACTGCAGCCCAAGTGCTCGAATTACAAGCCCGGATGATTTTCATTGTTCTGGTGGGTCCCAATTTCTCATTTCCCAGTGGTGAAACAAAATTATCCACGAAAGTCCAAAGTGGTGGAATAAGGCAAACGCATAAACAAGAATCGTAAGACCCGTTTAATGTGCAACAAAGCAAAAATGTGATGCAACATTATTGTGCAAATAAACATAATACACTTTTAAACAGCGCTGACTTATCATGACTTATAAAGATGAAAACCCAGATTTTTCTCTGGGTGTCTCGGGGAATCCACAGGCACGAGCACATGTGTGTGTGGGTCAGATTTGCTGGCAATGGACAACAAAGTTAATTTGATCCAGCCACACAGAGAATTCCAGAAACTGTATTTATACCAGCAGCTCTAAGAGAGCCTCGAACCTGCCCTCTTTAATGGGGTGAAGGAAGGTATTTTATGAACCCTTTCCTCTTTGTTTTAAACTTCAGCAGTTCCGGTTGTTAGAAGCGCCTTTGAAGTTTCTTTAAAGGACAACTGAAATATGTACAATCATAAATATATAGGGACTCCTCTCCTTCAGGTGGCTGTTGTGATATAAGGCAAGACAGAAGTGTTAAAAACATGTCTTGGCTAATTATATAATGCCATATCTCCTATATATTTTAATGTATAGCCAACATAAAACTCTTGGAATTTACCCTATACGTTTACAGTAGGGTGGTATGTACACTGTACATTATATTACATACAGTACCGCAGAACTTCAGATTGACACCTGTCTGATAAAGTCCTGGTCTTACAGAAAAGACATGTAATGAACTCTGCCCTGTTTCATCAAATATTTCTGCGGTGAGAAAGATGGTAAAAATTTAAACAAATCCATTAATCACGCAAGCGTTTCACGTCATTCCAACTGTACAAAAATTCCCCCCAGTGGACTCATAACATGGCTGAATGCTTTCCTGACACTCGCTCTGCTTTTCTGAGCATGTTGTGCAAAAATAGCTGCTGCAACGACTTTTATGAAGCTACACATAAAGTGAAGCCATTAAGCTCTTTCCACGTCTTTGTTATAAAATAAAAAATTCAGTTTTTCAAACATAAAAGACAATGAAGATATTACATTGGCATGAATTGCATTTATACACTTTTAACTTACAGTATATTTTAAGTATGCATTATATCAGCATGTGTGTTCGAACCTGCAACCTTTGTGCTGCTAACACTATTGAGCTACCCTGCTGCACTTACAGGCTACATCCCTAAATTGTGGAGAAAGGCGTTACACCAGTGGCTCTGTGTTGTGGAGGGAATGTATGCCGCTGAGGGGAAACATATACTTTAAAACCACATGCTTGACTCAAATTAAGCCCTTGGTTTAATAGTGAAGCGTAACAAGACAGAGTTTTATTGTAGCCACATAAAACTGTTTACAATATGTGCAAAATTCCAGCAAGACCCCTTTTATATTTGTTGGTGTGGTCTTTTAAACCTAACTGGGCCCTGAAAGGTTTCTCTTCACCTTCAGGCTTCAAATCCACAACAATCACAAACATTTAAAGAACGTTGATAGAGATGGTAAAGATTCTTACTGTATCAAGGTCACAGAAATACGAACAACTAACAACTACATAAACAAAAAACTGATAATATATCATATAGACATTTCAACTCTACAACAAACATACAGTATATAGATGATGATAGATAGATAGATAGATAGATAGATAGATAGATAGATAGATTTAAATAAATTCTACATTGAATTTAACTAGTTTTTAAGCAGAATAGCTAGTTAAATTCTTGTCTTCTTTCTTTGTCTTGAGTTTAATTTAGTGTCTTTCTGCTCCACATATCCTCAGTCTCTTATCCTCCATACATTTGTTCATTCTCTTCAACACTCCAGACAGCGTCTGGCTGTCCTCCAGATCGTAAAGAAGTCAGAGAGTGAGTCTTCATCTTTAAACGTCCCGTGACTCCGGCCGTGAGTCTTCCTGTTGTCCTGCACACTGCATGTGTACAACTGTCTACACTGGAGATCTATCTGACTAATCCTGCTGATGGTGAATTAGCTGTGAGCCCCTAATATTTATTACTTACAGATGTGAAAATTGCAGGTTTGATTTAGGAGACGGCAAGTTATTTGACACAATCAAAGGATTCTTGATTTCATTGGAATAACTGTGTCTGTGTCTTTTTGCAATGACAGGAATCTAGTTGTTGAACGAAGAGAGAAAATACAACCAAAATTATTCAGATTTATGTTGCAGGCCCCTTAAAATGTCATCAACATATAGATAAATATTATATACGGCATTGAAGAAAGTTGCCAAAAATAACAGGTTCTAAAATCCCCTTTGATGACTTTGTGTGTTATCAAATTTAACCAGCCGACCGTCTGAACGTGTAAATCTGTAAGTTTGTTGAGTCTGTATGTATGACACCGGTCTTCTGTGGAGAATTTATGAATTAGTGATTAGATAAGAAAGCGTCTCCAGTGTCTGTTTCATGTCGTAAGAGTGTCCAGGATGTTGTCAAAACAGGAATAAAAATGATCTTATCTGGAACTATGACACAGATGACACATTATATATGATGTAATGAAAACAGTCTCTGTGCATTTGACTGCGGATCAACAGTGTTTGTGAATTATTGACTAAATAGTCTGACGTGTCTAGCTAGAGTTGTTATGAGGTAGTTCATCTGTATGCGATGGTGAGGAAAACTGGGCCTTGTGTTTTTATGCTTGTTTCAGCAAAAATTCAGAGTTAATTGAGTTGAGGGTAATTGTGGTTTATTTAAAATGTTGGGATTTTACCGGCCCGTATCCTATAAAGCATTTCAAGACCTCATTAAAATATTTTCACAAAACAATAGGACAATGTGTCGCTGTATTGGCAAACAGGGCTAAAATATTTCTCTCCGTGGGAGAAGTGGACACGACAAACCCTTTACAGTCTGTGTTTGTGTGTGTGTTTGTTTTGTTACTTTAAATTAGTTTAGTTTGTGTTGTTAGTAAATATAATAATGACCTTTGATTCTATAGGACGAATATTTTAGCCATGCTTGTTGTGGTGTTTGTGGTGAACAATAGTTTGTTATTTCTCAGGGTGTTTTATTGTAACCGTATTGCAACCCTGCCATCAGCGATAAATGTTAACAAACGATCCATATTTGCTACGGAAGTTTTGTCGTCCGACCATCAGATGTTAAAACATTCAAGATTGCTAAGCGATTTTGGCACTGAAATGCGTTCAGGCGCACTAAGACTGTTTATTCAGCACTGGTACTGTATAATGGAAAACACACACCAACTAATGAGGGATGGATAAAATTAGACACAAGAATTACAGCAGAAAACATCTGTGTGCATCCTTCAGATCGTATTGGCATTCGTGAGATGGAACTGGAAACTTTATTACAGTTTTGTCATTGATTGAATAGTTTTGCAGTCATTGTAGCCTTTAAAACCGTCGTAATTGTGCATAATGTTAAAGTGGTGGAACAAATATTTGTGTGCGTTTATGCCTTTGCGTAGCGTATATACATACATGCTTTAATTATCTTACTGTGGTGGTTGTGGTGGGCCTTGCATGTCTGTTTGCAAACATTTGTGTGTGTGTGTGTGTGTGTGTGTGTGTGTGTGTGTGTGTGTGTTGCACCATGCAAATGTCTTTATACAGTGTGTGAGTAATAGGTTTAAATTGCAGTGTGTTGCTTTGATCTGAAAATAAATGAGAGAGATTAAGTTGTCAGGGCGGGAGCTGATAGAGGCCAGATGGATGACTGTGACAGTCCAGAGCCCCAGCCAACGTTCCCAGAACAATGTCTAACGTTCTCTAAACGTTCTTTCACCGTTATGAGAAAAACGTAATGGCCATAGCATTAGTAGGACTTTTTTTACCTTTATAAATAACGTGTGTATGTTGCCAAAACCATTTTTAACGTCACGTTCTTGCAACATTAAACTCATTGGCTTGGAAGACGCCACAGCAATAGCGCATTTGCGTGCGCATGTCTGCAGGGTAGATGCCGCTTCTCTGCATGTCTGCATCACCGCTGCATGCAGCAGCGCATGTCCCTGTTTGTGCGCGTGTGAACGGGTGAGCGCATGCAAGTGCACGTTTGGATATAATGGGATTCGTTGCACATAAACACTCGCATATGGACCTGCGTTTCAAATCCATTTAATTTCAGGATTATTAGGTCTTAAGAAGCAGGAATGAAAGGAATTTAAAGGGGTGGTTTTGATTGAAGAGGTTTGTGTGTGGTTGGTGGTGGCCTGTCGCACTGACGCAACTGAAGCCACATTTTGCGCAGACGCCACGCGTCCTGCAGGGGGTGCAGTGAATAAATACGGAATAAATATATATATATATAATAACTTTTTTGTTAGGCTGGTTTAAAGTCTCCTCACATCCTAAAGGAAATAACTAAGTAAAATGGTCTGAATTTATTTATTTACTTTCTGTGGAAGTTGCATGAATAAAACGTTCGGTCCGGATGCAATGATAAGATGCCCGTCTCGTCTTTTAAAATGTGTGTTTGGGTAACTCAATAAATGCATTATGCAAAATTTGCAGTATTGCATGATGCATTTATTGCGTGTTTTGAGAAGGCTTTGAGCTTAAAGTTTTTATGTGTTTAAAAGTTTGCAATTGCTAGCGCTTCCCAAATTGCCTGCCCTACCTTTAATGTATGTTAAGGTCTGGTCCTTAAATAATGTGGGCTGTAGAGAAGACCGGAAACATAATTCTCCCCAAAACTATAAACTGGTCTAATCTCATCACCGTCAAGTAAAACCTCTTTCTTTTATGACCGCGGAGACATCACGTATCCACCCAGTCCTGCGGGTCGCCGGGGTCACCAATAAAACCACTCCGGCCCGGTCCTCTGGAGTACATGACACCATTTCAGGCCATGGCCCATTTTCTCATAAAACACACAGACTTGCGGGTCTGTGATGTTAATGTGACACTCTCTGCCCTGGTGGTGTATACATTTCACCCATCGAATTCAAGATGGTCATGCGCCGCTACAAAGCTGTTAAAACAACGTTTTAACACCAAGTCCAAGACGCCACGTTTAACCAATTACCCAATGGCTCAAAAAAGACATTAGCTGTAAAAGTCGTGTGTCATAACGCTAAACTATTGCATGGCTAAAATGAGTGATTGAGTGTTAAGGGTAGTGTAGTACGTTTCAGAGAGGCTAGCAATAGCAGACTAGCGTAGAAGACATAATCAAAATCAATAAATATTATTAAATAAAGATTTAAAAGCTGAGGAACTTTATTATGTTTTACTGTTTGTGGTAGAAAAGCAAATTAGGCCGTTGGTTGTTTGCTACATCAGTACATATTTCATATAGTGTGTATTTTGGAAATCTGATCTCCTGGTCTGATCCACAGATATAAACTTTATAGTCTTTCATGGCTCTGGTTTTGTGACTGAGGGATGGGGGCCCCACCTTCGCGCCTCCAAAATCAACATCTGGGTATCGTGAGCAGCTAAAGTTAGAAGCACACGTTGGTTCCATTACCGCAAAATAAGAGCCATACTCAAGCAGGCGTGACACCCACAACTGCCTGTGGAATAAGAAACAGATAATGGGTGGAAACGGAGAGGCAGACTACGGTGAACTTCACAAGTAGCTAATTTAACAATAAGAAATGCAAAATAATTGATAAAACTCACTCAGACTAAGACAAGAGTCTTCGCATCTCCTGTATGTATACGGCAACCTGGGTGGGTCAAAGTTACTGTAATCGCATTAAGTTTCAATGAGCGCATGCCTGCCTCGTTTTTAACTGCGTTATGTCAAGAACTTCGCCGCCAAATGCGCTCCTCTCCCCGCGCACTTCCTTCCAGACACTTACAGTAAATTGGGCAGCTGCGCGATGAGAGAATGAGAACCTGAGGGCAGATACGGTGGACACATTATGTCAATAGATTCAAACACCTGCCAGGAATTAATGACTAACAGATTTAACTAAAGCTTTACAAAGCTGTCTGAACTAGAGATGAAATCTCCAATGAGATCTCCAGTGTATTGGGTCTTCAGAGGAGAAACGCTCTCATTTTGTGATGAAAACTGAGCAGGTTTGTCTCACGGGTGGTTGAGGTCATTCTGAGCTCGGATGAAAGAAATCTCTGATGAGTTGATGCTCAGTTGGGACATGTCAACATGCTACAATAGGCGAAACTGCTCCAGTGTCATGAATCAAAGCAGGCTTTGAAATTAGGGCCAGGACACAACTCACTAAATGCAATTTATTAAAGGAGTTCTTCAACCTCAAATTAAAATTCTGTCATCATAAAGTAGGTCAAAATAAACTGATTTATGGAAACCTTGAGCTGCAATCTGTGTTGGTTAAACCAATTTTTCTTGATCTACTGTTAGTTGTACAGATGTTCAGTTAGTTATTAGTTATTTAGGAGACTAAACCGCATATACTGGTAGTTTGTGTGAATTTAGTCTCATGTTATTAGTTGGAAAGCCTTGACTGCCATTAACTTTTTAACCTGTTAACCTCGTAATCTGATGAATCTTTTAAATGATCTGTCAGTCTGCTCAGAGCTTCTACACTGATGTCAGTTAGATGCCATAAAGCCGAAAGGCATCAACATCTCCTCATTTTGAATGTCACACATGCACTTGACCTCTGACCTCACCCGACTCTGGCTTTAGTTTTCCAAGATGGCATCAGTGAATGACACATCCGTTCAGAACAAATGAAACTACACTGAACGTTCCCGGGATGATGTGCAGAGCCATCTGGGAGAAGATGGGATATCTCTGATCTCCCATGGGAAACAGGGCAGGATTCTGTGACCTTCTGACCCAAAAGTGTGAGGATCCTCTTCAGAACTCTGGAGGTCAGTCCGATTCTGCCACCTGGATACAATTAAATGGGAAAAGATGATCGGCTGAGATCATTCTGGAATTGGAAATCCAATGTATCAGGTCCCATTTGTTGCCATTAACTATTTAAAGAACAAAACTATAACTCCTATAAGTTTTAACATAATTGCTCAAAAGGCCAGTCTATCCTTAACTGATAAAGTCACCGTTTATTTATATTTTGTTCAGCGTTTATGTTAAAGTATAACCACACAAGGAAGTACTGCAGTTATATCCTTAAATCCATGCAATGCATTAAAATTACAATGTGCCAAGTTGCTGCAATATTTAGTTTTGCTGATTGCAACGCATTTTTAGACACGCAGCATGTAAACCGTGATATAAACGGTGTTTCGTTGCATTGCACATAAAGTAAATCTGTGATTTGTGTAACTTGCACAGCAGGAAGGTTTAATATCGTCGCTGTTTGCGTCGCTCTCCGCAGCAACCGAGCGACTGACGGTCAGCCTGTCAAACAGCGACGACAAAGTCGACGTCGTTTCCATAGCGACCGACACGACGCTTAATAAACTTCAAAACAGCGATTGCGTCGCAAAATGCGTGAAACGCGCATCGCTAAAACTTCACTGAAGGAAAACTTTGTTTAACACTGAAAGCTCGTTTTATTGACGGAGGACGTCGGACACTTGCTGTGATTTTACACGAGGTACCGCTGCCAGCAACTGTGTTTGTTTGTTTGTTTTGTTTGTTTTGTTTACGGTGTATAATCGCATCTATTCTCGCATTTCCGGGGTGTTTGAGTGACATTTTTACTCAATAACTGCGTTGCTGATATTTGGGATAAATTCGGTTCGCAGTGCACGAGCAGGAAAGGGGGGCGTGACGTCATCACCCCGCGCGCGCGCCCGCGCTGCTGTTGCCCAAACTGTGACGCGTGCACGCCAAAATGTTACCCCGGGGAGGGGTATTTTAATGCTTTAAGTTTATTACACAGCAAATTTAAACGCGTAGAAGTCAGTGGGGCGTTTTTAAAGCGATACGGAGTTAACAGCGTTTGAACAACGTTTATACAACGTCCAAACTTTATTGTTATGTAATGGAAACATCCCCACATTAATAATGATAAACGATGGCCTGTGTATCATGGTGAGGATGAACGGGGCGTTACAGTACATACACGTACATGGACGTGGAGTTAAGAAAAAAGTTGTAAAAAGTGTTATGCACATGTTCACAAATCTTGTACTGAACCAATTTCACATCTCTGAAACTCTCAGTGTCTGAATAATATGGAAAGAAAACGCACAAAAGATGAAGACCACCTTTATGGATCTGGTATGTTTCTTCCTCGCCCCCCACATGAGCGTAAAGAGAGTCACAGGTTGAAACTTCCTCCTCTGAAAGGTGTTTATTCTGATCTTATAACATCTTCAGACAAAAGACCACAGCAGGTAAAACATCTTTATCTTTTTGTTGTGTTATGCCTCCAGCTTTTTAAAACAAACATATGATACGTTTTGCTGTTTGTAGTCTTATACAAGGGGGCCAGTGACCAAGCAGAGTTTGTTGTGTCAGGCAGGCTATGAGTTCAACAACTGCAAAGGTACCGCAATAATAAACAATCTGTGTGAAAACACAAAAGACTAAAAAGTTTCTTTAAATTCCAGCAACAATTTTGAAAACACCGAATGTTTTGGAAAAAGACGTGTGTGGGCCATCCTCACAACACCCACCTGAGACAGACTTTTACTCTGAAAGTTACACCCCAAAAGTTCAGCTACCTTATATTTGCCCCCCTGGACAAGTGCCTCGCAGGATCGAGGTTGAGAGGTTAGAAGTTCAGACGGCTGGTTTGAACAGTTTGTGTTTGATTGATTTGAATCATGTTTTATTGATATGAGCTGTATGTAAATGTAATATGTTTTATATGTATGTAAATATAATATGTGCCTCTTTGTTTGTTCTCAGGTGTAGGAGGGCGTATCAGAAGTTAGATATCGCTAAACTTTTAGCTGAAAGAGGCGTTGACAGCAACCAGCTGATACCTAGAGACGAGACGAGTGCAGAGACAGACCCACAAAACACTAGCCCACCTGTTTCAAACTGGCTGCCTCTGGAGGTCTGTTGTGTTATTTGTGTGTCTATATATATGTGTGTGTGTGTGTATATATATATATATATATATATTATACACTATACACACACATATATATAGATATATATATATATATACACACATATATATAGATATATATATATATATACTTATTCTGGACCCAGTAACATTTCCTGTGTAAATCTAGATATTTGATAATGAGGAGTTTGACTGTCGGACCGCAGACGAGTGGCTGGCTTTGGGTTACAGGGAGGGTTCTAGGGATCGCAAACCGGTTCCTGCCAAAGCTCTGCTCCCGACAGAAACCACCATCCCATCTGGTAGAGTCCTTTTAGAAACTTGTGGAAATACCTGACATGTTGTTTAATGGATCCTATAATTTTTCTAGTTTCCTGTGAAGAAACATTTATTTAACAGCCCAGCCGACAGGAACTATATGGGCACACATGGGAAAAAATGACATCATGTCTTTTCATCACGTATTTGTTATGTAGTGGAACCGGAGAACCCAAATTTGGTGTATTCATGGCAGTCAGTTGGGGTTCTAGAATACAGCCAGGAGAAGAACCAGTACTTGGTGCATAAAACGGACAGTACTGGACGGGTTCGAGATTTGGAGGGAAAACCCATTGTGATTGGAGAATGGGGAACAGAAGGCATGTACAGAATTCAAGCTGTAAACGTCTGTCGTTGTTAACCTGTTAATTTTACATAACATGTCGAGTCACACTGTCTCCTGTCTTCATCAGGGGTTCCGCAGGACCGTCAATACTGGGTTCCCAGGATAAGACTGCTGTTCTGCGCGGAAGACCCTCGTGTCTTTGCCCAGAGGGTTCAGTTTGCCCAGAACTTGAGACAAAGCACAGAGGCCTCACTTTTGTACCACCTATCCATTGACTGTATGCCCGTGTGGAGTGGCAATCCCACACTTGACCCCAAAAGTTTGGAAAACATCAAAACTTATGCACTTACAACACCAGGCCTTCAGCTTAAACGGTGAGAACAAATAAAGTATTAATAAAATCAATTATAACTCTTTATTTATTGCATTATTAGTGTTAAATAGTTAAAACGCACAGATAAAAATGCATATGAAATTACACTGTGCCCAAGAAGACCTTTAGGAAATTTGATTTTGCGAATTTTGTATATAAACATCTGTTTCTTCCATCAACACACGGTTAACACACACTGTACAATGACATAAACAGTTACTGATATCTGCTCAGCAGTATATAATCACAGCTAGCGTTGAATAGTTTTCTCAGTAGACATGAGGGTGAGAGTTGTGATGTGTCTTCAGACTGCAGGAACGTCAGGTGGAGCTGGAGAAAGAAATTCATTCGGACTTCAGTCGCACCATCAACCAGATGTGCTTTGACAAGGTGGTACAGGACAACCCAGAAGAGTTCTCCTATATCACAGTTCCCCAGAAAGAACCTGAGAGAGTTCCTGAGAGAGGTCAGTCACTGTTGAGGACAGACAGACCACATCGAAGGAAAATAACCTTCTTAAAGGGACAGTTCACTCAGAAAAATCTTTTTTTTTCCATCTGTCATTCAACCGGTGCGTTAACATTGGTTCTAACCTAAGCAGTTTTAGGAGAAACATCTGACACAAAGTTGATACTCAGAGAAACACGACTGAGATTGCCATCAAATCTCCTAAGCTTTGAAAGAAAAACCCTGGAGCCATAAAATGTTTCTCTGGGATGTTGTCTGTGACCTGTGACCTATTTCAAATTTGCTCCCTCTTTTATCCAGGTTTAGTGTCAGTCCCGGACTATCCTTTTGAGAAGATCAGATCAACCCTTGTTTTTAATTCTCTGCTCACCAAGCCTGAGGTGATCTCTTTGCTGTCCAAAGTGAGAGAAGAGTGCAACCGGGTGGCAGAAATGAGTCTGTTTCACATCACCTTCACAAAGCCTCTTCTGCTGGAGGAATTTGAGTCAGCACAGTCTCAGAAACGCGCACAGGTAACCACCCAGTTTCCTGTTAGCTGAGGAAACGCCACCTACACAGTGTGGTCATTGTCTTCTCATTATTTTCATACAGGTCCATCTGTTCCTACACGACTCGTGGTTGACGGCACTGTGTAATGGTATTTTGTCCAATCTGAGTGATGTGGGTCAGGGCTGGTACAATCTCAGCGTGTCACGCTGGGACGTTTACTGCATGTCCAAACTGCGCCGACTGATGGCGCTGGTTCGCAGCATGCAGCACGACTCGCTCAGGTTCCTGGTGCAGGACTCCCTGTCCAGCCTGGCTGATTTATTAATTGGTTCCTGCAACAGCGTCAAGCACTGTCCCAAAGACCTTGTCTGGGGATCAGACCTTAAATACAGCCCATACAAGTATGTGTTTCTTATTTAAGATAATGTGAATTGCATTGTTTTGGTGTTACATGTTCATGCACCCCTATTCTAACACCCTTCATGCAGGCCAAAGGACAAACCGCTGTTCTCATTGCAGCTGGTGATGGACCAGTCGGGGGTCCGGTATAGCACTCATCTAGAGAGCTTTGAGACCTCCATCATCAACCTGTTTGATAAAGGGATCCTGTCCACACACAACGTGCCTCAACTAGAAAAGGTTTCACACCTGATTTGTTTACACTCTGCACTGTAGAAATGGTTAAAAATGGGATCGTTATGAAAATGACAGCAGTAACATTTTGTGCTTTTTTTGACTTTCACAGTTTGTGCTGAATAACCTGTTCATGGTTGGTGAGCCTGTGTTGGATTCTGTGGGCTTGTGGGAACCTGAAGTGAAAAATCTGCGAGAGGGCATCTGTTCAGCCCTGAGACAGGCCGTCGTACCCCTCAGAGCCTACGCTCATGAATATACATGCTACCTAGAGCTCCACAACTTGGACATCAAGATTTTTCTAGGGTAAATATTCACGCATTCAAAAACATTATTTCTGGTTTGTAAGCAGGTTTCATTTATGGAGAAAATCCCAAAACTACAATCACACCAGACAAGTATTTTTAAGTATCTGTTTATATGTCTAAAAGGTTGCACAGTCAGGAGGACCAGACTCCTCAGGAGGTGAAGAAGGAAGTTCTGGAGCATCTGAAGGAAATGGAGCGTTTGGATCAGTCCATCCCCTCCAGCATCATCATCGGACCCTTCGCAGTGAGCGTGAAGACGGTCCGTCAAAATTTGTTGAAGAAACGGAAAGCCCTCGCGAACGCGGTTCTTGACAGACTCGCCCTGAAGTTACGACAGCAAATGCAGGACGTGAGTCAATCGTCTGTTAAGACCAGAAGCATTTTAAAGCAAATGTGAGTAAAACGCTGTTATAAAATATCACGTGTGTTTCAGGCCTGCAAGGAGTGCAAAGCCATCAGCAAAAAACTGTTTGAGAAGCCCAGCAGCATTGAGGATCTGACAGAACTGAGGGAATGGATGAAACTAATCCCTGAACAGCTCAGAGCTCATGAAGTACATTAGCAGCTTTCATCATCACATCAATAACATGAATCACAGTTATTATGACTCATCACCTCTTGTTTTTGAATGTGATTTGAGATTGTTGAACACTGTCATTTTAATCAGTCTAAACCAGATGTTTTTGAAGATGTTTCTTCACTATGTTATTGCAGCACTCTGAAAGAATGTTTCTGTCTTCTGCTCATTGCCTGTGCTGTAGGAACGTCTGTCCAAAGCTATGTCTGATTATGATCTTATAGAAGAATTCTTCTACAGTCTCTCCAATGAGGATGTCAGTGAAAAGTAAGTTAGATGCCTTCAAACTTATTTTAAATTCCCTTTAGATCTGAAATCAGACTTCAACCAATACTACTAATTGATAAATACTAGAACTTCTGCTAGTATGCATTTACCCATTAGATGCTAAATGATGTTGAACGTGTAGGTGGACAGCAATGGCCTGGCCCAGTAAGATCTTGAGCCAGATGGAGACAGTTAAAGTCCAGCATGCTGAGGAAGAAGAACATTTCCATAAAATCCAGCTGACTGACCAAAACAACTTCATGGAACGTTTGAGCTTCCTGCAGGTCATTAATTGGTGGAAAGAACTTCCTGTTTACTAATGCTTATCAGTGTATGGAACCAAACTGTGAAGCACAGGAAGTGATGCGTGGTCTCGTTAATGTATCGATTAATCGTCCTGATCTCCACAGCGCTTCTGGTAAATCACCCCTGTGTTTATTTTCAGATGGTGGTGGCTGGACTTGCCGCGTACACAAACATTGGGAAGGCACACGAGGTTGCTAATGAGGTGCGGCGAGTAGGCAAGCAGCTGAAAGAGTGCCAGGAAATGGCGCAACTTTACAACAATCGTGAACGGCTTTTCGGCAAACCTGTATCTAATGTAAGTAACGCTAACGCAAATGTCCTCCTCGCAAACTGAAGACAGGCGATTCTCGCTAGGGTGATATCTTATACTTTGGGTTGTGTTCCAGTACACACAACTGCAGAAACTGAACAGAGAATTTCAGCCATTTCATGACCTGTGGAAGACGACGTCTGATTGGTTGCGCTGGCACGAAAGCTGGCTCAACGATCCTCTGTCCGCCATCAGCCCAGAACAGCTGGAGCGCAACGTCAACGATGCCTTCAAGACCATGAACCAGTGCGTCAAACACTTTAAAGACATTCCTGGTAAGTATGAAGACAGGTGGAGGCGTTTGAGACGTTTACATTGATTGCATGTTTATATTGAGGAAATATGTCTTCATCCTCTCAGGCTGTCAGGACGTGGCAGCTGAAATACGGGCCAAGATAGAAGAGTTCCGTCCTTCTATTCCTCTGATCCGAGGCCTGAGGAACCCCGGCTTGCGGAGCCGCCACTGGGAACTCCTTTCTGAACGTATCAACATAAACATGAAGCCTAAAGTGAACCTCACCTTCTCCCAGTGTCTGCAGCTGGGCCTGCAAGATCATGTTGAGGAAATCTCTCGTGTAGCTCAGGAGGCTGGGAAAGAATACGCCATAGAGCAGGTGAGTCCACTACTGTCTTATATTAGCAGAATAACTGCTGGGAACATATCATAACAGTTTTGCTCTGCTGTCTTAGGCTCTGAATAAGATGGAGGAGGAGTGGTCAACGGTAATGTTTGAGGTAATCCCGTATAAGGAGACCGGCACATACATCTTAAAGAGCCCAGATGAAGCGTCTCAGCTCCTGGACGACCACATCGTCATGACCCAGAGCATGACTTTCTCCCCATATAAGAAACCCTTTGAGGAGAGAATCGGCCAATGGGAGAGCAAATTAAGAATGACACAGGTAAGCCATTGTCAGACTGGAGTCTGATTGGTCCATAAGGTTGGCATATTTCCAAGCTTTAACCTCAAATCAATGTAAGAAATCAATATCAATAGCCCCAAGTTTCTGAGGCGTGTGTTGTTGCCCTCTGCTGGCAGGATGTTTTAGAGGAGTGGTTGCTCTGCCAGCGCTCGTGGCTGTACATGGAGCCCATCTTCAGCTCTGATGACATCAACCACCAGCTGCCCCTCGAGGGAAAGAGGTACCAGACCATGGAGCGCACCTGGAGGAAGATCATGAGGAGCGCCCATGACAACACACAGGTGAGCAGGGTCAGCGTCACGAGTCGCACCGTTGGGTCACACAGTTAGAAACATGCTGGTTTTGGGTCCAGGTGATCGAGGTATGTCCTGACCCACGGCTGCTGACCAGCCTGAGGGACTGTAACGGTTTGCTGGAGCAGGTGCAGAAGGGGTTAAGCGAATACCTGGAGACCAAACGCAGAGCCTTCCCCAGGTGAATGAAATCCCTTTCATGGTCTTTAGGTTCCAGTGAAGAGTTACTGCAGGAATAAAACACGATTAAAGTTGTTGTTCTCGCAAAGGAATATCATGTTCTAATGTAAGGCTAATGTTGGGAAGATGTTCTCACGTGTCCTGTGATTTATATAAAGCGACAGAACTTTTGAAAAAAGTTCTACAAAAACTACAAAACTTTTGAAGAAAATCTTGTTTCCATAAAAATATTGTTTCCACACATACTGCGTTCATTTACTTCAAATATTTCTCCATTGTGTTTATTTATGTGGCTCCATAATTGGTTTAGAACTTCTGAAAACTTTAAAAATATTAATCTTTTGTTTTGGCTGTAGGTTTTACTTTTTATCAGACGACGAGTTACTGGAGATCTTGTCTCAGACCAAAGACCCAACGGCGGTGCAGCCACATCTCCGCAAGTGCTTTGAAAACATCTCCAGCGTGAGTTGTCAGAGTTATTCACTAGAAGCATCTGTAAAAAAGAGTTTAAGTAATAATATGAAACCTGTCGTGTACAGCTCCAGTTTCAGTCAGATCTTCTGATCACAAGCATGTTCTCCGCTGAAGGAGAGGAGGTCCAGCTGCTTGTTCCCGTGTCTCCATCTGGAAACGTGGAGGACTGGCTGCATGAGGTGGAGAACTCCATGAAGGCCAGCGTGAGAGACAACATCAGCCGCTCACTGCAGGCTTACGTTGAGGTTAATATCTGTCCACACATGTGAGGTCACACATCAATCATTTGTTACTGTACGTTGGGTTTTTTGATCAGCCCCATTGGTTCAATTTAGCTAGCGAACAATTTTAGGTTTTAAGAACGTTGAAACATTAAAACATCATTGTTTGTTTATAAGAACATTTTTTTAATTTTGTAGCGTTTTTAAAAAGCAATGACTTCCTTGAATTCAAGCTTTAACACAATGTTTTTGATAACATTCACAAAGTGTTATCCAATGTTTTGACAACATTCCCTGTTATCTGGGTAGTTCCACAAACCTTTTTTGGTTGAAACTCTCCACAGAATCCTCGCACAGAGTGGGTTCTGTCCTGGCCCGGTCAGGTGGTGATCGCTGGCTGTCAGACATTTTGGACCCAGGAGGTGTCTGAGTCTCTGGAGAAAGGGGACCTGGCTGAAAGACTTTATCCTCAGTTACAGGCACAGGTGTGTCTTAGCATTCAATGGAATCCTCTTCCGGTATGCGTGGTTGTGTGTTGCATTGTTGTACATCTAAAAGAGAGTGTGTTTTTTTGGTGCACACACACACAGTTGGGCGATTTGGTGCAGCTGGTGCGCGGTCGCCTGTCTAGGATGCAGCGGGTGGTGCTGTCAGCTCTCATTGTGATTGAAGTTCATGCTAAAGACGTAGCAGCCAGGCTAGTGGAGGAGCGAGTGTGTGGCGTCAACGACTTTGAGTGGATCAGTCAGCTGAGGTCGGAGTCTTCCTAAACTTCTAAAGCTAACTGTGTTTATTTGCATGAATATAATGGGATATATTCCTGAGAAAATACAAAAACATTGAGTAAGACGGTTCTCTCATTGGTTTGTGTTTGTAGATATTATTGGCGTGATGATTTGTTCATCAGAGCGGTGAATGCTGAGTTCTTGTATGGTTACGAGTATCTGGGTAACTCGGGTCGACTGGTTATCACTCCACTAACTGACAGGTGACATGCAGACGTCTACGATTACAATCACAGCTTTGGGAATCGAACCCACAGCCTTTGTGAATCGAACCCACAGCCTTTGTGATTCACACAACGCTCTACAGTAACACTGATAATTGATCTTAAATTGAACTTTTTAAAAATATCTCTGTCTACAACACAGGTGTTATCTTACCCTGACTGGTGCCCTTCACCTCAAGTTTGGGGGTGCCCCAGCGGGCCCTGCAGGTACCGGAAAAACAGAGACCACTAAAGACCTGGGCAAAGCTCTGGCCATCCAGACGGTGGTCTTCAACTGCTCAGACCAGCTGGACTTCATGGCCATGGGGAAGTTCCTCAAAGGTTTAGCCAGCTCAGGAGCCTGGGCCTGCTTCGACGAATTTAACCGAATCGACGTGGAGGTGTTGTCTGTGGTGGCTCAGCAGATAACAACCATACAGAAGGCCCAACAGCAGAGGGTGAGTGAGGAAAACCGCACATCTGAGCTCAAAAACTAAAAATCGAAACGCAAAACAAGATGTGTGTTTTGTTTAGGTGAAGACGTTCGTGTTTGAGGGGACGGAGATCCCTCTCGTTCCATCCTGCGCCGTTTTCATCACTATGAACCCTGGTTACGCCGGACGTACCGAACTGCCGGATAATTTAAAGGTACAAAACTCCAAAATAGCCGTTTAAATAATCAAATAAGAAGCAATACATTAAAAAGGCGCTTCTGTATGTGTTATTCTCAGGCTCTGTTCCGTCCTGTGGCTATGATGATCCCCGATTACGCCATGATAGCTGAAATCTCTCTCTACTCATTCGGCTTCAGCGACGCCAAAGTCCTCTCCAAAAAAATCACCAGCACCTTCAAGCTGTCCTCAGAACAGCTCAGCTCACAGGTTCCGCCGTTATGTCGCATCTCTACGTCAGCCGCTTTAATTCTGGCAATGCTATAGATGTTATTAAATGTTATTCCTCAGGATCACTATGATTTTGGAATGAGAGCCGTTAAAACCGTCATCTCAGCGGCCGGAAATCTGAAGAGAGAGAATCCTGACATGAACGAGGTTTGATCTGGAATCATCTAGAGATTCTGCACTGGTGTTTCTGATTTCTGCGTCTCACGTGACTCTGATTTGTAACAACAGGAGCTGATATGCTTACGAGCCATCAGGGACGTCAACATACCGAAGTTCCTCCAGGATGACCTCAAACTCTTCAATGGAATCGTGTCGGATCTCTTTCCCAAGATCCAAGAGGAACCCATCAACTACGGAAGCCTGGAGGAGTCCATCAGAAACGTTTGCGGAAGCAAATGCCTCAAAGATGTGGATGGTATGTGGTAGAATGATTGTCATTAATATAAGAACACAAGAAAACTGGAAGCGAATTCATTAATTGAGTCAAACACAAGAATTTCCAACAACCGTTTTTGTTGTCAAAATGTTATCTTAGTTGATTCTTAACACAGAACGATCATTTTTTAATGTTCTTCTGTCCTGCAGGCTACATCACCAAGTGTATTCAGTTGTACGAGACCACCGTAGTTAGACACGGTTTGATGCTGGTCGGACCCTCAGGTTCTGGGAAAACCAAGGTCAGTTTCAGTAACACACAACCAGTGAACAAATGGATACATTAAATTCCCAACTTCACATTTTGGCGGCTTTAACCAGCAATTAATTTTTCTAGTTTTTATTCTCATAGCAATTTGTGTTGGATATCTTCACCTTTTCACACGTCTTCTACACCTTATTGCACATTGTTAGATCTTCTCAAACGAAACAATTTTCTTCCTTGTAGTGTTATGAAGTTCTCGCTGCAGCTATGACAGCTCTGAAGGGTCAGTCCTCAGTCAGTGGAGGAGAGTATGAGGCTGTACACACTTATGTCCTCAACCCAAAGTCCATTACTATGGGCCAACTGTATGGAGAGTTTGACCAGCTTACGCATGAGTGGTATGTGCATTTCTGAAGAAAAAAACACTGTACCAGTTAAATTAAACATGTATATACGTCTGCCTTCGGTTCAGACAAAGAATTCAGCATTGCAGCAATGCTAACGCACGCTCATCCGCACACAGGACTGACGGTATACTGTCCTGTCTGATCCGGGCCGGAGCTACAGCCATGGACCCGGAGAAGAAGTGGTACATGTTTGATGGTCCGGTGGACGCTGTGTGGATCGAGAACATGAACACGGTTCTGGACGACAACAAGAAACTGTGCTTGAGTTCTGGAGAGATCATCAAACTCACCGATGTACGAGATGTTCCACCTTCTGTCCAAACCGTTTCCAGCTTCTCCTGTTTGGTAGGGCTGTAAGATCTGTGCATTTGCCCTCAGGTGATGACGATGATGTTTGAGGTACAGGACCTAGCGGTGGCGTCTCCCGCTACGGTGTCTCGCTGTGGTATGGTCTACCTGGAGCCCAGTATTCTGGGTCTGACTCCGTTCACAGAGTGTTGGCTCCGCAACATACCTGCCGTGTTTCAGCCCTACAGAGATCAACTTGACTCTCTCTTCACAAGGTTTTTACAGGTGACACAAGCTGCTGAAATTAAAGTTGACTAGCGTGACTGTGAGGTCATACAGTATTATTTAAACAGATGCCATTTCATGTTGATTTAAGGTTATAGGTTAATTTGCAGGTTTATTTTGTACTGCTTTGGTCAACATTTATTTCTCTTGGGAATAAATCAGTTATTTAAAGCGAATGTGATTTAGATAATAAACTTGATTTTGAGCGTTTGGCATGTTTCCTCAGGACTCCATTAAGTTTGTGCGTGAGTCAGGGAGGGAGGTGATCACCTCCGTGGACAGCAACCTCACCTCCTCTCTCCTCA
>JBAJNP010003520.1:0-11781 GCA_036877545.1 Yasuhikotakia modesta | reverse complement strand
TGTGTGTGTGTGTGTGTGTGTACAGGGTAAAAGACCTCCATCACAGGAGAAACTGTCTCGACTGCAGGAGCTCATTGAGCCGTGGTTTATCTTCTCACTGGTGTGGAGCGTCGGAGCCACAGGTGACGCCTCCAGCTGTCAGCGCTTCAGTTCCTGGATCAGGGACAAAATGTCTGAAGAAAAGGTCAAGAACTAAACTTATATCTCACACCATATATCATCTTGTATGTTTGCTTGTATGTATACGGTGGCAAATAAAATTTGTAAAACCCTTGTTTTTTGTTGTTCAGGTCCAGCTGTGTTTTCCAGTGGAGGGACTGGTGTACGATTATAATCTAGATGATGCAGGAATAAGTCGCTTCGGTGACGATGGCGAGGAAGAGGAGGGAAAAGAGAGGAAGGTGAGTGAAGAGTTCTCACTCTCATTTGTCTTAAACGTTTATAACTTAAACGTGATAAAATCATTTATTTTTGGTTTGGGAGATGCATTTACTGTTTACAATGAATTAATAAACATGCAGTGATTGAGTTAGTTGTGTGTTTTAGGTTCAGTGGGTGAACTGGATGAAATATGCCCAGCAAGTTGTCATCACCGCGGAAACCAGATACTCTGACATCATCGTGCCCACGGTCAACACTGTCCGCATGTCCTTCCTGATAGACATGCTGCTGTCCAATAAGAAGCCTGTATGTAGTTTTGCAGTCAACCCATTTTAAGTGGACGTTGTACATACATTTGTGTATCTTCTCTAATTTCATCAGGTGTTGTGTGTTGGGCCCACCGGCACAGGAAAGACTCTGACCATATCAGACAAGCTTCTGAAGAACATGCCTGCTGAATACATAACACACTTCCTAATGTTCTCCGCTCGTACCTCTGCCAACCAGACTCAAGACTATATCGACAGCAAACTCGACAGAAGGTTGCGTGGTTCTTCATTCATTTCCTTCAGCTGGTTTCTTCATGGCATTTAGAAATCTCGCATCTCCATTACAGACGTAAAGGTGTGTTTGGACCTCCTCTGGGGAAATACTTCATCTTCTTCATTGATGATCTTAACATGCCCATGCTGGAGACGTATGGAGCCCAGCCTCCAGTTGAACTGCTGCGACAGTGGATGGATCATGGAGGCTGGTATGACAGGAAGCAGATAGGTCAGTTTAACACCAATGTTTATATGAGCATTTTAAAGGTTGTTCTAAACTGACCTACCCAACATCTCAGAACATCTCAGATCATCTCAGGTAATGTGTTCTCTCAAAGTAAAGTTCTCTAAAAGTTATCAAAGAAGCTTTTACAGAAACATTAGTGGAATGTTTTATTTTCATATATCAAAATGTTACTCTTGGGTTGTTATTCTTAGGTGGAGAGTGTGAATAATAATATAAAACGTTTGAATAAGGTTACTACAACATCTACCTGTCTTCTTCAAACTTTCTAAATGATATTTAAAAGTTTTTGTTATTTCATGGAAACATTTCTTACAATCTCAACTGGATAAATACTGAAACCATCAACGTGTATCAGTCAGATTTGTCTCTGTTTGACAGGCACGTTTAAAACCCTCGTTGACATGAACTTTGCCTGCGCCATGGGTCCCCCCGGCGGGGGCAGGAACCCCATCACCCAGCGCTTCACACGCCACTTCAACTTCCTGTCGTTCACTGAGATGGAGGACAGCAGTAAGAGCAAGATCTTCTCCACCATCCTGAGGAGCTGGATGGGTGAGTGGCAGTCGACATGCGGGCGTTCGGATGGGAGTGTGTGTTTATGTGGGTCTAAAGCTGGAAAACACCTGTCAGAAATGTTGGTAGTGTTTTCTTACAGATGGAAATATAAGTAATAAAGACCCAGTGAGAGAGAGTGCAAGAAAAAGAGAGAGAGAAAGAGAAAAGAGAGAGAGACAGAGAGAAAAACAAAGAGAACGAGAAAAAAGAGAGAGAGCAAGATAGAGAGGGAGAGGAAAAAAGAGAGAGAGAGAGCAAAAGAAAGAGAACGAGAAAAAAAGAGAGAGAGCGAGAAAGAGAGAGAGCAAAACCACTCAGTTATAAACCTCTCAGTTGTAGAATCTAGTTGAGTGATTCACATTGGGTTTGTTTACAGGTGTGAACACATACAAAGTGGATTTGTACTAGTAGTAACTAGTAGTTTCTGTGTTTGTACTGCCTTAGAGAAAAGTCCAGAACTTCAGCCGTTTAATGAAGCGCTGGTGAACGCTACCATCACCGTTTACTCCACCATCACCTCAGCTCTGCTCCCCACACCTGCCAAATCCCATTACACATTCAACCTAAGGGACCTCTCCAAAGTCTTCCAGGGCGTCCTGATGGCAGAGGCTGGAAAAATACAGGTACCACTATCTGAAACTTCCCGCTTCGCTTCTTGGAATTTAGATGCTGAACCGATGAGAACTTCTGTCCTTCAGAGCAAAATCCAGCTTCTGCAGCTTTGGTATCACGAGAGCTGCAGGGTTTTCCAGGATCGCTTGGTGAGCGACGAGGACAGGAAGTGGTTTGACCAGCTACTCCGGACGCACATACAGGAGTTCGGCTGCAGGTTCGAGGAGGTGGTCCCACACCAGCCCCTCCTGTACGGAGACTTCATGTTTCCTGGGGCTGTTAAGGTCTACCAGCTTATTGAGGATCGAGAAAAGGTAGCGATGGATAATATGGCGATTAAAGCAACACCCTAGCAACCACCCAAAACACAATTTTCCTTTTACAAAATGTTAAATAATATGCATTTGTTTTAGTTTTACCAATTCATATTCCTTTAGATGCGTTAAATCTTGCAGTGAATAGTTTATTTAAACAGTGCGGCACAGTTTTGGCCCACAATTTGGACCAGATTGTGACGCTAGGAGAAAACAGATGAGTGTTGCTCTCTAACGCAGCTGGCCCATGTGATGGAGGAGCAGATGGAAGATTATAACCAGACCAGCACCACCAAGATGAAGCTGGTTCTGTTCATGGACGCCATACAGCACGTGTGCCGCATCAGCCGCGTCCTGCGCCAGCCGCTGGGCAACGCTTTGCTGCTGGGGGTGGGCGGCAGCGGACGCCAGTCTCTCACCAGACTCGCCACACACATGTAAGAGCAAAGCCTCTATAACTGGAAATATAATAAGCGTTTCTAATGAGCTTCAGTTGAATAAGGGCTCTTTTATTGAAGGCAGAAGGGGTTTAATTCAAACTGTGTGTTGGTGAAAATTATATATTAGATATTACGTAAATCTCGCCTGCCACCCATGTTGAGCAGAAACGTGTGATGTCACGGCTGGAGCGCATACGCTCAACATCAGTACAAGCTGCTGCAGGCGTTCAGCGTGTGACGTAAATCGCAAACAAATGGCGATTGTGATTCTCAAAGCAGTGTCGGGATGAGTTTAAACGGGCCACATATACAAGCAGTTGTCCAATCAGCACAGATCTTACATGAATGTATTGCATAAGGTAATGTTTGATGGGAACATTAAGGTAATGTAACAGGGAACATTCTTAGGATGTTGGGTAATGTTCTCTGAAAGTTCTCTCAAAAATCATTCCTGCATTAACATTAAAGCTCTAACGTGTATATATATATATATATATATCAAACATTACTCTTAAATAAGCAGTGGAACGTTTTACAAACATTAAGAACAACGTTAATACAACATTTACTTTTTCAGAATGCTGTACGGTTGGGAATAAACATATTTAGGCGCTGGGCCCGTCTGTGGCTTCTGTTGATCTAAGCAGATTTCCTCTTTGGTTTACGTGTGTCCGTGTTTTGTGTCTTCAGGGCTGAGTACGAGTGCTTCCAGATTGAGCTGTCCAAGAACTATGGCCTCCTGGAGTGGAGAGAAGATATCAAGAACATCATGCTGAGGGCTGGACTCCAGAATGTGCAAATCACCTTCCTGTTTGTAGACACACAGGTGAGATCACAGGACCGTCACACACAGAGGTGCATTACATACAGTCATCCAGCGCTTAAAAGATGTGTGTGAGAGATACTGTTTTTGTAGAATTCTTTTAGAAAGCTATAAAGTCATACACACACACACACTGTTTGTGTTTCCTCCTGGTTTTCAGATTAAGAGCGAATCTTTCCTGGAGGATGTAAATAACATCCTGAACTCTGGCGACGTTCCCGGTCTTTACACCACAGAAGAACAGGAGCGAATTTTAACTGCTATGAAACCTGTGGTTCAAGACATGGGCCAGCAGCTCACTAAAGCTAACCTGATGTCTGCTTACCTCAAGAGAGTCCGCAGCAACATCCACACTGTTCTCTGCATGAGGTGTCTCTGTTTGTGTGTCTCTGTGTGTGTTAAAACAGATCTACAAATCTCACTGTTTACAACTTTATAGATATACAGATAGTGTATCTAGAAAGTAATCATATATACATATTATAAACATAGTCATTATTTATCATGAATAACTGGAAAGATTTTGAAAAAGCTGAAACTGTTGTTACAAATGAAAGACTTATTTAAGAAACTTACATATGACATACATAAATGAATGATGTATGTAATAATTTATGATGTGCATGCATAAATGTACAATGTATTTTACCTCTGTTTACAAAGTTCAACGTGTGAATCTGTGTTCTCTGTCTCCATCTGCAGTCCAGTAGGGGAAGTGTTCCGGGCTCGTCTCAGGCAGTTCCCATCTCTGGTCAACTGCTGCACAATCGACTGGTTCAGCGCCTGGCCACAGGAGGCGCTGCAGTCTGTGGCAACATCTTTCCTTAGTGAGCTTCCAGAACTGGAGACCAGCCCTACTGCCGTCAACAGCCTGGTGAGGATCATGTGATGTGTGCGTTTTGAGATTTAGTGCATCCATGACTGAAACCTCATTCTGTTTTTCCTTGTTCAGTCACTGATGTGCGTTGAGATCCATCAAATGGTGTCCAGGAAGTGTGAGCAGTACCTTGCTGAACTTTCCCGCCACAATTACGTCACTCCCAAAAGCTACCTGGAGCTTCTCAGCATATTCTCGTCTCTGATTGGGCGCAAGAAGCAGGAGCTACACAGCGCTCAACAGCGAATGAAAACCGGCCTGGACAAGGTGTGGAGAGAAACAGCCAATCAGGCTCTGGTTTTGCATTCAATGCACAAGCTGTCATGTGTACAACGTTTATGTGTCTTTGTGTGAAGTTGCTGAGCACGGCAGAAGACGTGAGCAAGATGCAGGAAGAGTTGGAGATGATGAGACCACAGCTAGAGGAGGCCGCCAAGGACACCATGATCACCATGGAGAAAATTAAGGTGACCAAGTGAAACAAGATACGAATACAGATATACAGTCACATAAATGTCTCATCGTTGTTTTTGTTGCCTTGGAAATGTGTGTGTGTGTAGGAAGACACAGTAATAGCTGAAGAAACTCGTACAGCCGTGCAGGCTGAGGAGGCTAAAGCGTCTGAGAAGGCTCGTGTAGCCCAAGCCATCGCTGCCGACGCCCAGAAGGACCTCGATGAGGCACTTCCTGCCCTGGACGCCGCCCTCGCCAGCCTCCAGTCCCTCAAGAAGAATGATGTCGTTGAGGTAGATCTGTGAGGTCTTTTTACGCTTTGTTTACCGTACAGTGTGTGTTTGCTGTAAGATTGCGTTTGATGTTCAGGTGAGAGCTCTTCAAAGGCCTCCTCAAGGAGTGAAGCTGGTCATAGAAGCTGTCTGCATCCTTAAGGGTATCAGACCTAAGAAGGTTGCAGGAGAAAAGCCTGGAGAGAAGGTTGATGATTACTGGGATGCAGGGAAGGGTCTTCTGCAGGATCCTGGAAGGTTCCTGGAGAGCCTTTTCAAGTATGACAAGGTGAGAAGATCTCATGCTTGTGTCTTCTGCTTCCTGTAAGTGTTTTAGACCAGAGTGTGTGATATTGTCTGCTTGTGACAGGACAATATCCCAGACTCGGTGATCAAACAAGTGCAGCCCTACATCGACAACCCAGAGTTTCAGCCCGCCTCCATCGCCAAGGTGTCCAAAGCCTGTACCTCCATCTGTCAGTGGGTTCGAGCGATGCATGTCTACCACTTTGTGGCCAGAGCTGTGGAGCCTAAACGGGTATGAGCTCCATAATTAAGCTTAAACATTTTAAATGGATCTTCTGGAATGTTCTGGAAAGTTCTAGGAATGTTCAAAACTTGACTCAAAAGTTTTAAACATTTCACAAACTGTTTAAGAATCATTTTCTCATATATATATATATATATATATATATATATATATGATATATAATGTTAAAGAAACATCCCACTTATGTTATTACAAGAATGTTTTGGATAACGTTTAGAGAACACTACCCAACATTCAAAAAACATTCCCTGTTAGCTGTGATGATGTATAATGTGTGTTTGTGTGCGAGCAGCAAGCGTTGCGAGAGGCTCAGGACGACCTGGAGGTGACGCAGCGCATTCTGGATGATGCTAAGCAGAAGTTAGCGGTGGTGGAGGAAGGCATCGCCTCACTGCAGGCAAAGTATCACGAGTGTCTGACCAAGAGAGACGATCTGGAGGCCAAGTGCCGTCTGTGTGAGAACAGACTCATCCGCGCAGATAAGGTGAGAACTTCCTGTAGCTCAACTGGTAGCTTCCTGCAGCGCAAAGCTTGTGGGTTCGATCACACAAGCTTTGGATAAAAGTCGGCTAAAAATGTGTTCCTTGAATTCACTGTAAGTCGCTTTGGATAAAAGCATCTGTCAAATGAATAAAAGAATATAGCATGTATATGATATAATAAGGGCTCATAGGATGTTTTTCGTGGCAGCTGATTGGAGCTCTGGCAGATGAGAAGGTGCGCTGGAGAGAGACTGTGCAGCAGCTGGAGTTTATGGTGAATAACGTGGCTGGAGATGTTCTGCTGGCTGCTGGATATGTGGCTTATCTTGGACCCTTCACTGTGAGTCTGTGTGTGTATGTTTGTGTGTGTGTACATGCGTGTGTGTGTTTGTGTGCGTGTTTCTGTGTGTTTGGTGTGTGTGGGAGTGAGGCCAGGCATTGTACAGTCTGAAATAATGTTAATTACATTTAATAATCGAGTCAGGCTGTTTATTGTGTACAAGATTTGTACACGGCATGTCCTGTGGGGTTTCGTGTCTCTTATAAACACATGCTGAGTAACCGCATTCGCTGCAGGGAGAGTACCGCTCAGCCATGGCTGAAGAATGGCTCAGAGGTTTCAAAGAGCTGATGGTCCCTCACACCCAACAGCCCAGCCTGATCGCCACACTGGGGGACAAAGTCAAAATCCGTTCCTGGCAGGTTCGAATCAAGCCCATCGGTTTTGTGTGCATCGATAAAAACTGCTGTAAGAGTTTTTCAGTCTATTGTTAATTTGTGCAGATCGCAGGTCTGCCCAAAGACAGTCTCTCCGTAGAGAACGGGGTCATCACGCAGTACTCTCAGCGCTGGCCTCTGTTTATCGACCCGCAAGGACAGGCCAACAAGTGGATCAAGAACATGGTGAGAATTATTTAGAAGCAGCTTATAACTGACCAACTGAATCACGATGAATAATAATATAGAAAAGTAGATTATTACTGCCTGTTTATCTTTGTTTGTTGTGTTTTCAGGAACGTGATAACAGATTGGACGTGATGAAGATGAGCGACCGGGACTTCCTGCGTAGTTTAGAGAACGCAATCCGTTTTGGGAAGCCCTGCTTGCTGGAGAACGTGGGGGAGGAACTAGACCCCGCCCTGGACCCTGTGCTGCTAAGACAGGTCATTAAGCTAGCATTTGTTTAGGCACAACTGGCAACAACATTTACATTGGCGTAGCGCTTGCGCCTGTAGTGTGAAGCTAATCTTCTGCACCTCTGCGTGTTCCTCAGACATACATCCATGAGGGCAACACAGTTCTGAAGCTGGGAGACACCGTCATTCATTATCATGACGACTTTAAAATGTACATCACCACCAAACTGCCCAACCCACACTACTCACCTGAGATCTCCACCAAAGTCACCCTGATCAACTTCACCCTCTCACCCAGGTGGAACATCTCGCCTGCTGTTTCTGACCTCAGGTTATTTTGTAACCCTTCAGCAAAAAATCAACAAATATTGTGTGTTTTTCAGTGGGCTGGAGGATCAGTTGCTTGGGCGTCTGGTAGCTGAAGAGAGACCCGATCTGGAGGGAGCTAAGAACCAGCTGATCGTGAGTAACGCGCAAATGAAGCAGGAGTTGAAGGAGATAGAAGATCAGATTCTGTTCAGGTTAAGTTCTTCTGAGGGAAACCCGGTGGACGATGAAGAACTCATACGAGTGCTAGAGGCCTCCAAAGTCAAAGCTGAAGAGATTCAGGTCTATCTGAATCATAAAGCTTATTTATTCTTTCGTAGATTCTAGCTAACTAATAAAAATTGAAACTTACTTCCCCTCAGGCTAAAGTCACTGTTGCTGAGGCGACCGAGAGGGACATTGATGACACCCGCCTGGAATACGTTCCGGTGGCGGTCCGAGCCCAGATTCTCTTCTTCTGCGTGTCGGATCTGTCCAACGTGGACCCCATGTATCAGTATTCTCTGGAGTGGTTTCTGGGAATTTTTATGGCTGGTATCGTCAACTCAAAGCGAGCGGGTGAAGAAAAATGTTCCTGTTACCTTCCTGCCAGAAAAGACTTTATAATATTCAATGTTTTCAATTTTGAGACATTTTTGATGTGTAGTATATGTATTTAAGTATACTGTATATCATAACTATTGAATGTTTGTTTTTAAATGAAAATATATTTTCAGAGAATGAAAGATCAGATTTATTTCAGTATAAATCGAGCCACTTTTTGTGTGACAGTTTGTGCCCAAATGTGGCTAAACACTCATTAAACGTTTCGTGTGGTTTGATCTTTAAGCGTTTGCTTTATCAGAGTTTGAAAGCGTTTATTTTCTCTCCACAGAGACGGTGAAAGAGCGTATCATCAACATTAATGAGTTCTTCACCTTCAGCCTGTTCTGCAACGTCTGCCGCAGTCTGTTTGAGAAACACAAACTCATGTTCGCTTTTCTCCTGTGTGCTCGAATCCTGATGAACGACTGCAAGATTGATACAGTCAGAATCTAAACAGTTACTCTTATAAGTCTTATAGATGTTATATAATAAGAATGAATGGCACTGGCTAATGTGTGAGACCCATTTGTGTGTGGACTGTACAGGCCGAGTGGCGATACATGTTATCCGGTGGCCAGCCTCAGCGACAGACGCCAAACCCTGCACCAAACTGGCTGTCTATGAGAGCTTGGCAGGACGTTTTGGCTTTGTGTGCCCTGCCCACCTTCAACAAACTGGCAGAGAGCTTCTCTGAACACGAGTCTGCCTTTAAAAGCATATTTGACAGCAGTCAGCCACACAGGTACGCGCAGGCAATGCCGGTAAAGGCGCCATCTTTGGTATAGTTCCTGTGTTTGTTTAGATTCCTCATGTTTGCGTGTGTGTTAATGGAAACAGGGAGCCTCTTCCAGGAGAGTGGGAGAACATTTTTGACCCGTTCCAGAAGCTTCTGGTTCTGAGGTGTTTGAGGGCCGATCGTCTCACTCACGGCCTGCAGGATTTCGTGGCTTCCCAGCTGGGTCAGAGTTTCATTGAGCCTCAGGTACAAGAACGTGTTCCAGAGATCTGTTCAGCATCACCCCGGAGATGCTAATAATTGAGTAAACATCTGACTCGCTGTCATTTGTCTCTCTCCCAGACGTCAGACCTTTCTGTGGTGTTTAAAGAGTCGTCTCCGTCCACCGCCCTCATTTTTGTCCTGTCCCCCGGCACCGACCCGGCCGCCGACCTCTACAAATTCGCAGAGGTCATGAAGTTTTCAAAGAAACTGAGTGCCATCTCCCTGGGCCAGGGCCAGGTCAGAATATAAAAACATTCAGATGTTAAAACTTGTATATTATATTAAAAATAATTAATTAAAAATTATAACCTATTTAGTGAAGTCATTTGTGACAGTTTATTCTTCTTATGGTGAAGCATAACTGAGTGAATCAGTTTCTGGAATGAGAAAAACAACGTAGGACAGAACTTTAAAATTTGATTGGACGGCTGGAAGTTAGAGGGATAGAAACTGCCTGCACATTGGACAGTCAATATACCTCTGAGACAGACAGACATCATTAATAGAAGAGTTGTTGTTTTGTGGAAGAAGAGAGTTAATGTCTTAATGTCTAAAAATTAGTGATAACTAGGACACATGGATTTGAAAAATAATGCATGACTAAGAAGTCAGTTTTGATTTTGTGACTGTAATGCTACTTTATTTATATTATAACTGTGTCAGATTCAGGATTTGAATTAAAATTCATTTGCCGTTTTCAGTTCAGATCTGAGCGTTTCAGCTCAGGAGGGGAGAACAGTCGTAAACAGAACTGACACTTCAGCTCTGAGGCTAAAGCACGGCTTCATGTTTAAAGGATCCCACTGGAAATCAAAAACAACAGAGTTGTTTACTAGCGTAACCGATGGCCTGCAACAGTGCTGCGTTGTGTTTTAACAAAAGACGGTCAGCGAGTAACAGGAATTTTCGAAGAGGCAACAACAAAGATTTCCAAAAGCTTTGGGTTCGGTTGAAATGAATAAATTGAATAAATTGGAGTCATTTCGCATTCACTGCCATGGTTACAAATTTATTCCATCTTAGTCAGTTTAAAAGTGTCCACCCTCATAGAGTGCACTTGGGTAACTAGCTGTCCCTGTGGATAAGACGTTCCCTATACATTTTTGCATAGGGAACCTTTGTTCTTGTCACCTTTGTGCTAATGATGTTCCTATTTTAAGTTCCTTGATGTCTGAATAGTTCTGTGTCACCTTCTAAAGAACTATGACCTTAGTGATCTGTAACATATACGTTTATCTTATGACGCATTTTAACTGTAAAAGTCATGAGCTGTTAAAATATATTTGGTCTTCATGTTCACATGTTTGTTTGTTTACGATAACTGAAGCCTGTAGTGAAAAGGTCACCAGCCGGGATGAGATGATGTGGGTGTTTGCAGAAGGTTGACAGTAAATGTTGTGTGTCAGGGTCCAGCAGCCGAGGCCATGATGAATGATGCCATGGAAAAAGGCAAATGGGTCTTCTTCCAGAACTGTCACCTGGCACCCAGCTGGATGCCCTCATTGGAGAGACTCATCGAGAACATCGACCCTGACAAGGTCTGACACAACCACACCCTTCAATTCATTAGCGTTGCTTTTTACTTGTTGTTTTTTTCCATCACAGCTTATATAATCTTGTGCCGTAGGTTCACCGGGACTTTAGACTCTGGCTCACTAGTTTGCCCAGCAACAGGTTCCCAGTGTCCATTCTGCAGAACGGCTCCAAGATGACCATAGAACCACCACGAGGCATTAAAGCCAATCTCCTGAGAACCTACGCTAGCCTAAATGATGATTTCATCACTTCCTGCTCCAAGGTTCCTTAGCATTTTTAACATGAACCAGTTTGGTTAACGTTTAAAAAACGTTATCATGACATCTAGTTATGATGTAGGTTATATTTCCAACTCTCTACCATCCTTTGTCCTGACAGACAGCAGAGTTTAAGGCTCTCCTCTTGTCCCTGTGCCTTTTCCATGGGAACGCCATTGAGCGCAGGAAGTTCGGCCCACTAGGATTCAACATTCCGTACGAGTTTACGGATGGGGATCTGCAGATCTGCATCAGCCAGCTGAAGATGTTCCTGGATGAATATCAGGACATCCCATACAAGGCAAAACCAGACACTTACCACACACACAAACACACACATACACCCGCACACACACACATACATACACACAAACACACACACACATACA
>JBAJNP010003519.1:0-39131 GCA_036877545.1 Yasuhikotakia modesta | reverse complement strand
ATCTTTGCTCTGTAATGCATGTCAGTGGCACATGTTGCATCCAAACGGCTCTTAAATGCGGCAGCGGGTTCTGGGAAAGCGAGTCCAGGCGAGGAGCCTTCATCCTGTGTGTGGTCTGCAGACTGACAGACTGTGCCTCAATACTTTGCCAAGAACCGAGCGAGTATTTTGTAAAATTCTTGGCTCTGCGTGAGATCACACACAGATGTACAGGGATAATAAATGCATATGAACATGTTTATTAAAGGGGAAACAGGATACATGCACATACTGTACACACTGTACACACACACACACACTCACTGTACACACACACAATCCCCTACCCTACAACTAAATCTGACTAACACAGAAAACTTGTTTAACTTTTATTTCAGAAAACTGCTATTTTAGGTTTTTAAACAGATCAGTCTGTATGATTTTTAAGCTTGTTTCCTTATGGGGACTTAAAAATGTTCCTAAAAGCTCAAAATGCACTGATATTATTGTACTTTTGGGTCCATCTGATCATGAAGTTGTAAATACCAGGACCACAAACACACACATACACACACATTTCAAGTGAGTTTGAATATGAATTATTAAGTAAAGGCGTACGGGCCTGTTGTCATTGATGGTGTCTCTCTGTAAGTGTTCCTGAGCACTGAAGCATGTATTTGTCTTCCTGTATCCATTTATTTAAGTGACCCTGGAGTGTTTGTTTCTGCTGCAGCGGGTGACTGCACACACCGCCCAGGTGTTCCCCCCTCTCAGGCACCTGTCACCTGTCATAAACCTCACCTGTGATGTCACTGACCTCTGCACGGTCTGCCTGGAAAACCCAAACGCATGCTTTATAAAAGAGCACATCTGACTCTCAGTGAGCTCAGACTGGGGTCAAATTTAGCATCTCACACAGAGCTGGAAAATAAGACTCATATAAAAGCAGTGATGGCCGCGTCCCGCCCCAGCCAGTGACTTTAGCCCTTACAATAAGGGCCACATGCAATTGTTTTAATGAAACAATCTATCATTGATAATCTGGAAATGCTGGTGATTTGACGTAAACTCAACCCCCAACACACACAAACAAACACACACAAACAAACAAACACACACAAACAAACAACAACCAGAGCATAGTGGAACAGAGCATGAGGGAAATCACATTAACATTTTAGAGAACTATGACACGTTGGTCTCTGTGGACGTGTCCTACTGTTTCCAGTTACTGGTGTGGGAAGAAAGAAATGAAAAACACACACGTACCATATGGTAGTTGACAATCTCCTGTAAACTTTCGCCACACTTTTCCAGGCATTCCTGTAAACACACAAACATGCCACGGTTACACACCACAACACTGAGCTGTCGCGCAATTTAATCATCACTTCCTACCTGTAAGTGTGACTTACACACAATATGTTTTGAAGTAAAAAAAGCAGAACAGGACCCCATTAAGAAATTAATTTAAAGGTCATTATCATCACCATCATTTTTCATGTTATGATTGAGATTATGGAAATGTTATGATTGAAATTCTGCATGTGGTCTATGAATTGAATCGCATGTTTATTTTCAGAGTCATTGATGAATTCCGTGGAGGGCGCAGAGTCTGTTTGACATTGTAAAGAAGGCTTCTGATTGGTCCTTGCGGAGTGCGTGGCAGCTTTTGTCAATATAAAAATGTAATTGTGGGTCCGACTTGATGTTTTCACAGTGGAAAATGCAAATAGCAGCAGTTTTTAATAAGATTCTCAACATTAGTCAGCTGGATACAGCAGAATGGAAGCCAAACAGACTCTTAATACCGTTTACAGACGGCGGCAATGAGTCTGACCCTACTGGCAGAGACAGAAAATTCTGGACTGTTTCTTTTTGACTGAATCCATGTCTAATTAGGGTCAGAAAATGTCTCACACACACAACAGCAACATGTCGGCTGGTCTGTCAGCGAAATACAGTCAATTTAGACCCAGTAACAGAATCAGTACTAATTTCTTTTTAATTCATGGACTATAGTTCTGTCACATGAATTTTCAACCCTTACAGACAGAATACAACAACACAATTTGTTATGACAGAGTTACATATGGTTCCACTGAACATACAAAGATATGGCAAAAGAAATACACAACACGTTTCTATTGAGTCGTGACGTCCACACATTTGACTCGTATCAACACAAAACTGAGTTGTATACAAGATCTAAATGGAAAATGAATGACTCTTAAACGTCTGTTTTTCATGAATCAGCCAAAATGAACTCTGAACTCATGACTTGTTCATGAATCACTCACCAAACTGTCACACACATACACACACACACACACACTTATACTGTACAAGCTGTAGAGTCTATCCTACAGAAACACAAATTTTCACAGCATATTTTGGTTTGTGGGGACGTCTGGCTGGTGCCTCGCAATGTATGTGACTTTAAATATTGTTGATAAATAAGAACACAGACAGATGTATTCTGAAACGTTACCGATATCATCTCATCTTTCTTCAACTGCTGGGAAAGATCACGGATGCCATTGATGAAGAGTTTGTTGGCGTTGACGTAAGCTTTCCCTGCTTCAATCATTCCACCGCACAGCTTTACCAGCTACAGAGAGAGAGAGAGAGAGAGAGAGAGAGAGAGAGAGAGAGAAAGAGAGAGAGACACATAGAGAGAAAGAGTTAACACAGTTAATAAACTATTGATGAACACAGTTTTCTAGGGTATCAGCAAAAAACTTTATTATAACCAAAAAAATCTTTAACTCAGTTGTGCTGACTGGAACATTTCTGCAAACTCTTCAAATTTCATCTTCCACAAAAACACAATTATTTGATGAAATCCTTTGTAATGTCCAAACCACATTTCTGTCCAAATGTTTTATAACCTTTCAACTTCTTATATCTTATCCGCATATATTTGAGTTAAATTCCTTTATATAGAGTTTAAAGTATATTTGTGTTTCTAAATCTCTTAAATAATTTACCCAGGAAAAGTCGATCCATACGATATCTGTGATTATTATGATTCATTAATCAGATGTGGTTGTTTTGGGGCAGTAATTTTCCTCAGTAACGTCCCACTTACATGAAATTTCCAGTCCCCATTTAAACAGCAAGATAAAAAAATCCCACTTTTGCACATATCCCAGATCATCAGATGATGTCCCAGATCATCAGATGTCCCAGATCATCAGACCCAATGGAGCGTCTCACATGTGACCAAGTGTTTGTTTAATGTCTGATCAAAGTCAGCTTTAGATGGCCTCCATGTGTCATGTTCTCTGGTTTAAGTTCCCCTCTCCTCCCTCTTGTTTTCTTCCTCATTTGATGTTCTGCTGTCTTTCTAAAGGTGTTTGTTTAATTACGTCCGGCAAACCGCTGAGGAAAGTCCAGGCAAATGTCCTGGTGTGGTGGTTTGAAAATATCAGCTTGGGAAAATCTCTTAATTTCTCAAACTTCCAAACTTATGAGTCAAACCAACACACAGAGAGTCTTTGTTCTACACAGCTGCTAAACAGACCTACAGCAACTCTCTCTCTCTTTCTATCTCTCTCTCTCTCACACACGTTTGTTTGTTTGAATATACTGAGGTCAGTCCGTAGACTTCCATTGATTTTATATCAAGCTAATGATATTTTTTCCCAAACTCCTAACACTCACACAAACATGACCTTAGGTTTAAAAATAATTTATGTGGTCAATTTATAGCCTGTTTTATTTATTTATTAAACCCGTATACACACACACACACACACACACACACACACACAAACTGTTTGGAAAAATTACTGCTTAGCTTTTCTCAGCTAGCCACGACATGTGATATTCACGTTCGTAGCATGTGCCAAAATGTATTAATAATGGAAGACAATATGACATGTTTCATTTAAATGTATCTAACAGTGAAGCATAAATGCTTCGCTTTCATGTTTACTGAAGAGGAAGCGGGTTTTAAAACAGAAGGATCACATGAGCCTGGATAAAACCATGTGTGATGACATCATCAGTTGTCATTGTGAGCCAGACGACACAATCAAACACTGTAATTCCAAATAAATGCAATACATGGAAACTCACAATACAGTCTAAACAATAACAACAACAGCAGTATGGAAACTGTTTATGGTGTTACAGGGAAAACATGCGATTAATCGGTTGGAAAACGCAGAAAACTAACATGAGTAATTCAAAACACTCTGAAATATTATGATGTATGTGAAGCTGCCGATTGATATTAGCATAGAGCTACAATCTAGACTGACAGCTGTCATTCCAGATCTACAGAAACAGATGGAGAAGTGACCTTACAGGTATTAGAGAAACATGTGCTTCTTATAGCTAGCAGTGATGCATAAATGCCACAAATGTCATATAGATTATTTTATGGATTATGTGTGCCAGCGTGGGTCAGGTTTAACTGCAATGCTTAGAAAGATTTTTTAAATATAAGACTATTTATGATCAGTATTATTCCTTATTATGAGTATTTAACAAAATATATTTTATTTATATATTACAAACAAATATAAAACTGTGGTTAACACTCAGATCATTGTTGTGAAACAATAAAAGCATGTACAGTATTTCCTCTTCCTGTTTCTGTTAAAGATTTACAGCATTTAAAACAGGATTACCATCACTATACAGTAATATACAGTAATATATTCTGTTCCTGATCTGCTCTCTAACAGCACACCAGTGCATTCTGGGTAATAAAAGAGTCAGTATGGGAATGAAATTAACTTTACAGCTTTACACTTTACATTCTGTTGAATTTACACCAATGTTTACTGTACACATACTGATCATCCACAACCCTGAGGTCAGTCATGTGATCCTGGCTGTGGACTCATCTGATGCCAGTGTTTGGTTACTCAGCTGTTGGAGGGTGAAAAATGCTCTGATGGGGTGAGAATGTAAACTGACAGCTTTAAAGCGTCTCACCTTATCCAGCTTGGCTTCAATCTCCACCACTTCTGTCTCCACCTCGTCAATATTTGCCCTGTAACAAATCAAAGATGAGAACATGAATCAAACTCGAATCGAACCCTGATCACTGAAACAGAAATGCATCATCCATTCTGACCCCTGAACATCTTTTAATAGTTCTTGGTCACAGTCTGTTTCAGGTTTTAAATGTTTTTGTTTAAAAGTCAGGCTGTTTGTGCCACTCTCTCTCTCCATCTTGCATGCGTTGCGTGTTGCAAGGCAGGCCGCAGTGATGCATGCGCTTCCCATTTAGAACAGAAAAAAATGCGCCTGGAGAACTGAAACGCAATCAGAAACACACACACACACACACACAGCAGGATCAGTGTCACACATGACTGTTGAGATGTTTGTCCTCGTTGTTCTTCCTCATTTTTGAGGTTTGTGGCTGCATCACTAGACCACTTGGCAGTAGACATCAAAGACCGCAAACACAGTTTTTGTCATGCATAATTTATCTGCATATACAGTAGGTACAGTATCTGGTAGTTGCTTTATATATTACAGTGAATTCAAAATTGTTCTTCTGTGCATTTTATCAATTTGAGGGTGTTTCTGGGAATCAAAGACTAGAACTTTCAGTCAGAAACCACATTTAAACCTCTCAAAATACTTTGAGAAGTTAGCAGCTTCTGCTAACCACACAAAACTAGCGGGTTTGCACAAACCAACAACATTTTTACATCAGACATTTTTCCATGCAGCTATTTTTATGTTAATTTTGGGATACTGCATAAAAGATGGAAACATCAAGAGCCACATATTTTGTAAAATAAAGCACATAAAAAAAGTAAATTAAGTCAAACATATTTTTCATCCAATAAAACTACAAATATCTACAATGGAAACATGTACCAAACATTTACCAAATAAGAAAGTCATGTGACTTTGCCTCAACATCATGTGAAAGAAAAATTGTTTCACCTTCATTTTTAGTAGTGATTTTTTGGAACGAATTTATCATTTGCATTCACATTTATTCATTTAGCAGACAGATTTATCCAGCGACTTACAGTAATTCAAGGGATCGAACCCACAATCTTTGCGCTGCTAACTCAATGCTCTACCAGTTGAGCTACAGAGATACTATGAAGTTATTTACTAAAGTTTTATGTGATATGTACAAGTTAACTGTATGAAACTATGTAACACTGAGACAGAAGCTGGGTGATAATATAACCGCTGCTGCAGCTGTCCTGATGCGTTTCCTGGGTGAAACCGTTGGCTTGGAGGACAGCTGCTCTCCCTCACTCCCTCTACAATGCCAGTTCACTGCACATGGCACACTCAGGATGGATGCACATACTGCCCCCGGCCCTGTAACCATAGCAACAGATGCGGAGGCTGGCCCTATACTTTCAAATGGCATCTCATGTATCTTTAAAAGCTGCCATCTGAGCAACATAACAGACGGCTTCAAACCAACAGCTACAAACTGAGAAACAGCAAAAGCTGGCCACCACCGGTGACTGCCTCACATCCTCTTACAGGGCTGGCCTCATGTTCTCAGACAGAGGAACAGAGTTTGTTTATGTCAGGACTTAGACCACAGCCCTGTTCTCCAGTAAACAAACATGTATTATTGCTCAGAACGATGTTAAGCCTTAAAACAACATATTTAGTCCATATTGAGAGAACCTTAAACAGCCTAAACAGCTTAGAACATTTCATTTGTCAAACATGATTAGAAACATATAGATATAACAAATATATTTTGAAGATAGATAATATGTAAAAAGATATACATGTAAAGCAAGTCAATATATAAATTATAAAGATCATATATAAATACAGTATATAGATCATATATAAAAACAGAGATCATATATAGATATATAAATGCATTATATAAATCATATACAAAAGTAATATAAAACTACTTTAACATAAACTACTATAAAACAAGCGCAAGCTTAGATAAACAAAGATATTAAAATTTGCACAGCATGCATTGCATGTCTTGATGTGTACTGTACTGTATTGTTGTAGATAAAAGCTATTGTGATTTTTGGGGGGGTCAGTGCATGAGTGAACTCATTATTGACCTCTACACATTTGCCAGAAGGTACCAGCTGAAAGCGTCCCCCGCAGGGAGCCCACCGTAATGAGACAACCACTCCAGCAGACACCATCAAAAATACAGCAGACCCCATCAAATGTCTGACTAATGTTGCAGTGGCAGAACAGCACAACATCTACTGCCGGTGGTTTCAAACACAGTTTAACAGCGCCACAGAGATCTGGAGAGGTGGTCTTTACCATTAAGATATTATGAGGGTCTGGGTTTAAAATCTGCCTGGCTGATGACATCATCATGCAGAGTATTGACTGATTGATCGCTCTGAGTGTTCCGGCTTCTTATAATAGAGTGTGTGTGTGTGTGTGCGTGTGTGTGGGCAGCCTCGCTTTGGCTATTCTTAGGCAGTGGTCTTCTAAATGCCCCTGTCTGAAGCTTTTATATTCACTGAAAGCAGCCCTTAATTTGTCCTGCTGTAGCTTAAAGCTATAGCTGCCACCGACCAAAAACAGAACAAACCGCATTTGTGTGGAATAATGCAATTACAATCCCTTTCAATATATATCTGTTAGTTTATCTAAAATTATTTATTCATTCTGTAAATATTACTGTTGCATCTTTTATTTGGCCATTGCTAAATAAACAGCTAACGTTGGTTTTAAAAGTTCTCTTATACCAAGACATTTATCCATTTTAGTCAAAAGCCCCACAATGCACTGCATACACCCCAGTCCCCACGTTAGCACCTCAGAACGTCTGGAGATGTGACCTCATCTCTCCAGTGGGAACATATTTTAGCGGGAAAATGATGTGTGTGTGTCTGAGGGCCGTCGTGTTTTCACACACACGGTCCTCGCGGGCGGGTTTCAGTGTGTGTGTTGGGAAACCGTTTGCACGCACAAGCCAGCTGAATTCACTTTGCCCTGCCAAAATGCTTTTAAACACAGATAACTCATCGCATTTCTGGCCACGGTGGTCTGTTGGAAAAAAAACTGCTGTCTGGTCTGGTCTGTAGAGGGGTCGGGGCCGTTTTCCTCTCATGACACGCATTCTGCCGCTTGACTGCACGCCGACCCCTCCAAAGTCAACACGCTCGTACTGCGATACGTCTAGATGAGTTGTCCAGCATTGTTTGCCTTTGACATGTCTCCCTCATGCCACACGCTTAAGCTAACAGCACCACACACACTTACGGAGACGGCTGGAAAGGAAATCTGTCTTGTGTTCTTTGGAGACGTCTCGTGAGAGTCTTGTAAGAGACTAAAACGAGACTTTAATTACTAAACTAACTCAAACATGACTAGTAATGTAGCTGCAGGAAAAAGGTATCATCACTTGCTAATGTTTCTGAAGCTTTGAGGATTAGCGTTCAGTCAGCCAATCACAGGACTTTATTTGATCATAATGACTGTCTGACTAAATGCCACACAAACAGCCGTTTTAGTTTAAATGATTTTATAATGCGAGAAGGAAGCGATTGCTGAAACAAACTAGCACATCAATGTAGAAAACTGGCAGTCTGGGATAATGGAACAATTTAACAGGCCATACGAAAATATTTAGATGCAGAATGCAGGATTTGACCAATCACAATCAGGTATTTATAATCACAGCATTTTAATAGCTTTTTAATGGCCGTATTGATTGTACACAGTGTGCAAAAAGCCAGCAAACAAAACAACGCTTCTGTCTCGGGATTTCTGACTGACTACAGCAGCTGAAATGGCGTTTGTTGGAAGAACATCTTTTTTTTTAAACAAAAACAAGGAAAAAGACTTCCATGCACGCCCAGAGAGAGCCAACCGCCTCGCCTGAGGCGTTCTGATCCCTTTGTAAAAGTAATGTGTGTATAATTTCTTTCCACATTAAAACAATCTTATGCTGGTTTGTTGGTGAGTCAGTAACACAAGAAAAGATTTTACTTTCCATCTTTTCCTGTTGGGTACAAACGAGGATTTCTGCCTGTTTGCAATTAAAAATCTGGCGTTTGCCCGCATGAAGACAAAGGCATTTAACAACAAAAACGCTTAATTGTGAACGTAACTACAATCCCATACACTAAAATACACACAAGACAAACTGCTAATGCAGAATTTACAGAGGAAAAGAAAATCACAGATAAATACTGAGATACTTTTCCTGTTGTTTTAGGAAACATCCTTGTGTTGGAAATATGTTGTTAAAAGTAATCTGATATATAAAACATTAAAATAACATATATACACATGTAAGTTACTAACAGTACTGCAAGCACGTGAGAACTTTTAGAGAACTTTAGCTAACATTCTGAGAAGTTCCCGGTTAGCTGGAGAAACGCAGAATGAAGCAAATGAAATGAAGCGATTCAGCTCTCAAAGGTCATCTGAATGCCACAGAGATGGACAGAGCCCACAACATGCGAGCCGTCTCACATCTATCACTGCAAGAATGTTCTTCAACCGCCCACCAAACCTCTGCGTCACTTCCTGTCACCCAGCCAGTAAAGACCAGACCACAGCGCTGTATGTCACCAGAGGTCTATGGTGGTGCTGTAAACTTGTGGTTAAGATTTGAAGATTTGAAGAACTCAATCTATGAACCGCCACCACTGTGGGACTGAAGAACAACTTTTAGTCATATTACATTATGCTGAAGTTTAATACAAAACTCTGCATTTAGAGTTATAAGTACTGTAGTTAAGACACACATGCTTCATTATATCCTGGTCTGGCCTCGATATGATTGGAGGAAATGAGTTAGGAAGGACACAAAAGAGTGAATTTGTGCAGTTGGAGCATAAAATCGCTTCCTTCCTTGATGTCTTCAGCCACATGCAGTATCTGCATGAAGAGATAAAGACTGGACACTGGTGAGATGGAACGTTCTGCAGAGGTTATTACATAACCCTGGTGTCAATGGCAGGAAACTCAGACCGTGAAGTGAATTTTAAATCTGTGTTGAGATATGACATAGTGTCTTAAAAGTCTTTAAAATAACTGGTGCAAAAATAAATCAGAGCTATTTCTGCCAGTACAGCTGGTACCGTCTGAAACAATGGATGCTATGCAAGTAATGCATAAACAGACAGAAACTGCAGGCCATGGATGCGCAACACTGCCAATGATCTCATCACTGCAGCCTGACCCCTGACCCCTGACCCCTGCAGGCAGCTGCCCCAGGTCTCCTCCCTAAAATCAACCAGGAAATAAACAGAGTATTACCTCTCATAACATAAACACACAGACACCCACACACAGACAGAAACACACACACAAACAGATAAAAACACACACACAGACACAGAAACACACACAGACAGAATCATACACAGAAACACACACACACAGGGGAGTTACAGCCTCTCTAAATACTTAATTTACACTTCAGCAAAGATTGGAAAATATTTACACAGTTATTTTACAATGATAAATCCAGATACTTTAGACAGAAGAATGTGTCAAATACATTTACAAAGCCAGTGTGAACAAACAATTGTTTTAGCTAAATGTGGCCGAAAGAGTTTCTTCTTATATTTCAACAGCTACAGGGATTATATTTAATGCAAAACTTGTGTTTATAAAAAAGTGTTTTGGAAAAATATGTGTTCTAACTGTCTAAGTCTGTCCGTTAATTATAGATTAAGACTAAAAACTAAAACTAAAAAATGTATTTTTCCAGCTATCACAGCTTTAACAGGCTGTTAATATTGTATGTCCTTATTAGCATTCTCTGCTTCGGTCAGTGGGATTTGATTCACAGTCTGTTTGGATTGATGCTAAACCCTGGTAGCTGTCTGCCCAACGCTGAGGCTTATGGGTAAATCATGAGGGACTGAAGCCTAAGTTGAGAACGGACGGCGTCATTAAATCACGGCACGGTCTCGTGGGGTTGAGAGGGCCGGACACCAGCTGCCATTTAAACAACTGACCTGTGGCATCCTTCCTGAAGCGCTGCACAATCCGAACAAATCACATGAAATTTTCCTGTGTTTAGAAAAGTCACACGCTTTACTACCCTGCACTGTCAGCAACCGATTACATAAGTTAGGGATGTGAGTGGTGAGAAGATAACAGCAGAGGACAAAAGTGACTGACTAAGTGGATTCTCACAGCTCTAATAAAAACAGGAAAAAGGAAAACAGTCAAGAGAAGAGAGAGAAAAGAAAATAAGGTCAGTAAAGGAGGAAAAGTTAATGTGAGGGTCGTGTGTGTCAGGTACTGGTCACCATATCTCAGCAAAATCAACAAAAAGCCTTGAATTTCTTTTCCTTTGGAAGGTTCCTTTATTTTAAGAACCTGTGACTAATTATCTAATTACCTTTTTGGTATTAAAAATTAAAATATATGGCAATAATCATATTCCATAGATATTGTTTTCCTTATATTTTAACAGGAAGTGTTTCTTACAGAACCTGAGGGGTCGACTTGAAAAAGGCTCCAAAACCTCTTTCTTTGCCGGTGGGCAACAATTAGCCCACTGACCCCGAGGACCATACCCCTCAGATGAAGTCTGTCTCTCATGGACAGGAAGTGATGTCATTAACCCTTTCAGGTCAAGTATTCCATTTTAACACAATACTACTATACATTCTGTTCCCGCCAACATTCCTTAAATCTCCAAAAAATTCCCTCCAATTTTTTCTTTAGCCTTTTTGAAAGAAATTATAGAATGTAATAAAAAGAAAAATAATATGAAATTTCTCATCACATCAATTTATGTCCAACCAAAATCACTTCTAATCTTCATTACACCTTCTTAGCTTGCAAACAGAAACTTCACAGGACAAGTTACTAACATTTTTGAAGCATATTTCACATAATTTTGAGGTGTTTGCCTAATAAATGCTTATGCTTGTCAGATTTTTTTCAAGCCACTTGGTGTAACATCAGGAACATGCAAAAAACAAAGTACTCGACAGCTAAACATAATACTGGTGCAAGAATGTGATAAATTGCCAGACAACAATTTTAAGTAGTCAGAACATTTCACTAATATTTCCATGAAGAAACATAAACATTAAAAATGTTTTATTGCTGTAGGAAAGTTTAAAATCGTCCAGCAGTCCACAAGCCTTTTTTTAAAATTCTGTATCGTTTATAAAACACTATGCTAACAACCCGCTAAACAATTTAAAAATGTTTAGAAAGATATGATTTACACCATCATAAAAAGTTCTACTAAAACAACTACAAGAATGTTTTGGTAACGTTAGCAAAATGTTAGGCAACATTCTGAGAATGTTCCCTGTGAGCTGGGATAACACAGATCAGGCGGTAAATATTCAGGATGTGAGACATCTTAGCTGCTCAGACGGGTTTACATTACCTCAGGGTGGTCTGACGTGACGCCAACTCCCAAAAATGTCAATGGAGATATGAAGACACACATACACCCTCCGCCTGAGAGAGATGGAAGACGCTGGCTGTGAGAATAAGACCTCACAATGTGCCATTGATGAGCTGAAAGAACATAAAACTCAACGCTCATTCTAGTCTATGAATGAACGAGAAGGAATGAAGACAGAAGATTTATGCTTCAGTTCCTGACCGAACGTTGAGAAGAACACACAAATAACAGAAACTTCAGATGTTCCAGCAGGCCTGGCTCTGGTTGAAGTGGGAAGATCTCGCGTTTTTTGTGGGCTGCACTTGCAGTTTGGACAGCTCTGGAAAAACATACCAGATATGGGGCGCTTTGGTTCCTGGAAACGAAAGGTTTGAAGAAACGGACCAAAATTGCTGAAGTGGATTCGGAACAGATTGTACAGTAACACTGAATTGTCCCAAATTTACCTGTCCAAACTAAGCATACATTTATACAGTGCAAACTCTGTTGTGCCTGCTATGGTTTACATTGGTAAAAAAGGGAAGATAGGATTTCTAGGAAGAATAAATACATTACGCAATCATCTGTCCAACGTAAATGCACAACCTATAGGGAGGTCAAAGGGCATAGGTCCCATTTCTCCTGTTTCACCAGATGTTTCCTCAGATTTGTGTTAAATAATACACCCTCGACGTCATCGCCTACGTCATCCTGTGGACTCAGGACCAGGATGTTGATAAACTTTCCATATTATCCTAAGTAAACCGACACAGGGTCCTCACAACTGACAGGAAGTCACCTGCAACCCCTAAAGTTCATCCTATATCGCTAATATTTGTTACAGATAAACTGAAACTACAACCAATACAGGATAAGACATTACTGCTAAAATCTACTGAGAAGAACAAAGGGTTAATTTGTTTACTCCAGAACTAAACTGTGACAATTCTACACAGGATTTACAGTAAAACACTTATTTATCTGGAGAAAAACAGCATTTTATTTTAATAGTAGGAACTGACAAAAAAATGGGAGGTCAGCTGTTTGGTGCTGATGAAAGTAGCCGTATATATTTAGTCCTTCTGGAAACACAGCAGGCCTTCAGGGACAAACAACCCAACGCAAGGAGAACAGGAAGTTTCCTCACGCCTCATCGGGTCTGAATGCAAACCACAGGCTCTCCTGAGACACAGCAGCATCCACATATTAACATAACACCGCAGATGAGGGAAAACCCGGATTCAGGAAGCAAAACAGGAAGTAAAACTTACTGGAAGTAAGACTCTATAACTCTGTTAACCAGTATGCATCCACCTAACCACCTATCAGGACACCATTGTAACACCCTAGCAACCCCCTACAACCACACAACAACACCCTGGCAACCAATCAGAACAGCCTAGCTCAGGGGCAATGGGTTTAGCATGGACTAGCACATTTTATTCAGATGATGTAAAATCTTGTTTCTTTTCATTCTTGCCTGCTGTTGTTTAATTGGTAACAAATATTATTAAAAATTATTTTACAGTAAGCAAATCWAGGCTGTGCATTAYTGTAACTGTATCTCAACAATGCTAAGTTTAGTTACTCTGTTTAGATGTAATATTTCTGTTTACCATGATAAAATTCCAGTAACACACAGCCATAACACCTGATGAGTTCATTGCACATAATGATTATATATTACTGAGGAAGTTGAATATCCACAATGGTACAGTTTTAAGTAAAAAACTCTCACTCGGTGTAAAATGAGCCTTGGGTCTTTGGGAGAAAGCCAACACACATATTCGCTCACACACACACTCTCTCTCACACACACACACACACACTCACTCACTCACTATGCTTAACCTTTGTAATATTCCAGTAGGCCACCATCATCCATGCTTTATGCGTTTCCTGTGTTACACAGGGACAGAGCGGCGCGGGGGAAACACGAGTGTGCTGAGACAGCGAGTGGGTTTGGTCCGATCTGAACCAGATGCCTGTATGAGCTCCAGATGTGAGTCAGCAACATCCCAGAAAGAGTCGGGCCAGAACCGGTGACTGCAGCGCCCCGTGATTTAATAACACACTTAATCTCCAACAGAGGAACTGGAAGGCATGAGATACGAGCCGAGAGGGAAGAAATGAATCAGATGAAGTCAGGTTAATGCCATGTTCCCTCTTTCGCCTTCCACTTTACTGAACATATAGTGACACACATTCATTTTTGTCCTAAGTTAAAGAGAGTTAAACCCTGATTCATATTCTTTCATTGTTACCATTTACTTTCACATATTGTTAAAACACTAAAACTCATGTTTATAAAGCAAATTAAGTCATATGGGCTTGGAACAACAATTGATACAATATTTTTAACACACTAAATTTGAGGCAAAAACAGGGTGCAACATGTTCCTGTAACTCAATCGGTACAGTGGAGCTTTGCGTTAGCAGCACAAAGTTTGTGGGTTCGATTCCCATCAAACACACATACTGATTAAAATGTAGGTTTATTATGTTGAAAGCACTGCAAGTCACTTTGGACAAAAGCGTCTGCCAAATATGAACTCTGCATGGGCAATGTGTCGCAACGTCTACGAACGTCTAGCAACATTACTCTCTATTCTTCACACTGGCAAAATCTTCAGCGTTAGACCTTCAGAACAAGGACAAAGCCATAAGATACATTAAAACATCTGCACTTACTGAGAGGATATTGGATTTGGGCCAATTATGGCTTTCTCCCAGCGAGGGTAATTAAATAAGAGGGGCATTATCAGTTATGGACTGTCTTATGCACTGCAAAGCACAAACACAGCTTCTGTTTACTGTATTACATACAGTTTTCTTACAAACATCGTGTTTTAAGGAGTTTCTGTATGCGTTCCAGATGCCCTAGTTTGCCAAAATGCTTAGTACACAAGCACACAGCCTTCTGTATCCCATAATGCACTTTACTTCATTCCAAATGAAACCAAAACCAAAATATATAGTATTTTAATTTTAATTTATAATTTTGCAAGTTCAGACAAAAATGAACTGAATAACAGAATAACAATTACGTTCAACTTTATTCTCATTGTTCATAGTACAAGCTAACAGCGAACCTTCTTAAAACGTTGGCTAATGTTTTCTAAAGGTTCTTTAAAAGTTATCAGATTTAATGTATATAACCTCATAATAATGCCTGAAGTCATAGCTTCCTGCTGACATATTGCCTGTTAGCCACTTCCTGTATGGGCAGCAGAGTTGGACAGTTACTGTTGGTGTTTGACACCAAGTCTAATTGAGAAGCATTATAGCTACCTGTTCGCCCTGCTCAGGGGCTTTTAACAGATTTTCCTCGAGTTTTTGTGGGATTGAAGGATGTTTACTTGAAATACTGCACATCTTTATGTTTGACAGGAAATGGCTGGAGTCCCAGTCAGCATTCATGTGTCTCTTCCTGTGCAGGCATCATCTCAAGAGGTTTACATCATCTGACAACCGGGGAATGCTGGGAAACTGATTTTCCTACATTCCACAGCGAGTGTGTCACGGTTAATATGACAATGATGTTAATTTGACAATGACCTTAGGTCCAATAAACTGTAATGCAGGGCTAGACTGAAAACAACAGACATATACACATAGATACACAGTGTGTGTGTGTGTGTGTGTGTGTGTGTGTGGCGGACGTCTAAACTGTGTGTAGAATTCAAACACTTCCTGTGAGGTAGAAGTGAGATTTACTCTCAACAGACAGAAAGCAGACAGCTTCAGTTCATCTGAGCTCAGACGCTGAGTGCATATTATATAAATTAATTTATGTGACTCTTTATGTGAAGCTGAGAAACAAACCATTATATAACATTATTTCTCAACAAAGAGCAGAGCTTCTCAAGAATTAAACAGAGTCATGCAGTCATTATTAGATTTCATTTCACTTAACAATCTCTTCACACTCTGATGTCACTCAGGGCAGTGGGCAGGGCTTCCCTCATGGTGGGCTTCTCAGAAGTCTTTGTCTTTGCCGTGTAGAAAGCTGAATAAAAGCAGATTTGCACACTTTTCAAAATGCAAGGCCCCGAGTCTTGGCTTTTGTTTGGCCGGGAGTGAATGGAGAAGCCATTCAACTCCTGCAGACAGGAAGAACTGCCAGCCTCTACACAAGATCCTGGACACAAAGGCCCGTGATGTCATCGCACCCGCCTCATAAGTTGAGTCCATTTAACAGGAGGAACTCCAAGAACTCTGTCCAAGACTTATTGCCATTAGCCATTGTACCGTTATAGTTTACTCTTACTTTGTTGCATTATTTATACTAGAAACTTAACCTCAGATTACCTCAGATAGATACCTCAAATTCTGCAATTTATCACAGCAAATTCTTCAATTAGTTTAATTCATATATTGCTACTTTATTTATTTAATTTATGTCAAGGCACCAACTAACTGAAGATCACAATTTCAGTGCACCCTAAAGGAGGTTTAGAAGAATCTAAATTCTTCAGAACAACTGATGAGAACTGGAATGTTTTTTGAAGATCTTGAGGCACAACACAAGCTCCACCCCCCCACAATCCTTTGTTTCTTCTTCTGAAGCTTCCTGGACTGGATTCTATCAAGGGCTGGAAAGCATCTTCTGAAGTCAGACCTTAATTCCCTGGAAGGGAGTCTGGCTATCTTTACTGTCTGACAACCTAACTGCGTCCTTCCTCTAATACATGTCTGGTTTCTTTAATGACATCTGATAATTTACTTTCATTATTGAGTAAAAGCTACTGATGTTCAAAACTCACTACTACAATGCTATGGTGTTGTATGCGGTTATCAGGGCATTGCTATGTCTTCTGAACGCTTTTAGCCTGTTGCTAAGTGGTTGCTAAGCTGGTTGTGTTTCTTTTAACCAGTATTCCATAGCGGCTGGACTCTTGCCATCCACACACCTTGATGTCCCAAGACCATGCGCAGGTGGGAATGTGGGCTAATCCATGATTAGCAGAAACGTTCAAACTGCTGACCTAATCCCTGTTGTTTCACATTAAGGCCGTCGTCCCGCGAGGCAGAACTAATCACTGACGCTGTTAATGAGAAGAGGACAACATCTCTGTCAGTCTCAATGACAGACTCGCTTCGTCTTATTTAATGCTGCAGAATTAGGCCAATTTAATTACCAGGGTGGCCTGCAGGAAAAGACTGACTTCTACAAGCATAAAGTGTGGGGGTACTTGATGTTTTAAGATCAAAACAGAGCCCACTTGCTTTGTAAACATGCTATAAGAAAGTCTGAATAAGTGGCCATCTTTGCAACACATCCAGACAGCTATTTAAGACCAAGAGGACCATGTAAAACCAAGTCCTACCCTACAATCGCTGGCTAAATTCACAATAAAACATTGTGATATATTGTCATATATTTCAGACCAACTATTAAACCGGACATCACCTGTACTCTAAATTGTTTGTTTTTTAAGCTCAGACTGTTATAAAAACAGTTAAAAAAGTTATTTTGGTTAGCTTTAGGTTCTGTGTACGCCCAACATGCTACTGTTTAACATGCTAGCATTCCATGATTGGTTCTTTCTACTACTGGGCGAGACTTTGGCTCGCAACCCAATTACAGGAGTGTCTGAGTCCATCTGGTTTACTGATGGAGTGGGTCTGTTGAGGTAACTGAGACATCAGGCCCTGCTGGCACACATTCAGAACAGAAGGAGGTCAACATGAAGTAGAGCAGAAGAAATAAGAGCATGTTGCAGAAATCCCTTCCAGCCCAAATCAGCAGGAACTCTTCAAGAACAAGTTCAGAAACAACCAAACCTCAGCAAATGGCCTCTCAGAAGATCTAGAGCGTGAGAGGATTCTGGACCTCTGAGCCCAGGTAGCCAACAGGGAACGTTAGCCAATGTTTTCTAAAAGATCTTGGTCTAGAAAGTTATTGCAGTTGTGTTGGTAGAACATTCTGATTGTTGGTTGACATAAGATCAGAAATGATGCAAGAAAATGAGGTAAACTATTAGATTATGGTCTGTTCTGGTTCTAGTTTAATTTTCCTCATAAGATCATGAGTCAATGGTTTAACTCCACCACACATCTTCCAGCTGTTGGGCTTCATTCTTCTCCACCCAATTAAACGGATCCATTCCAGTGAAAGGAGACAGTGTGATGGAGATTTCTCATGAACAATGAAAACATTCTGCCGATAAGACACACGCGTGAATCATACACCCAACTTACACCACAGGTCAGTGACAGAATGAGGATATATGCCCTCCAGAGACAAACAGCTGGACCCATTCATGATACAGCACAACTCAGTCAATAACAGTGAATGTCACAAGGAGTGAAATGTTGAGGGACTTTAAAGGCTTCCAGCCATTTAAAACAAAACTGATCCAATTGAACGACCATTCATAGCATTTACTGTTTTTCAAGTGTCTTCTAAGAAACGTTTCAGATTAGGCTCACATGAACCCAAAACCGGCCTACTAACCAGTTCAAACCCAGCCTACCAGCCAGTTCAAAACCAGCCTACTAGCCAGTTCAAAACCAGCCTACTAACCACTTCAAAACTGGGGAGCATTACAACAGCCCTTCATCGACGGATCCATCAAGCTTAGCACACAAACAACACCGATTCAAATGAGCTCCACATTTACTCGGGCAGGAAACGGGTCTCTGAGGAAAGATGGATTCTGGAGATGAAATGAGTAACTTCTGTAGCGCTCGCTGTGGGGGCTGCAGGGGAAGGTGACACAACAGTCTTGAGTTAAGAACAGTGAATAATATTTGGTCAGGTGGCTACAATCTGTGCCGCATTCCAACCTCTTGAGCACTTAAGTTCAGTTCAAAAAATGAGTGTACAGCTACTCTACTCGCTTCACACACAGTAAAAGCAAAGCTAACGCTTAACTGATGCTAAAACCTGGAAACCAGGGAGGCCAACAATATTGTAGCTATAATATGAGAAATTCAAAATTGTTAGTTATTTGGAAAAGGTCACTTCATAACACAAAATATATTGGCCTTGCCACTATTCCAATCTATCATCATTTGAAACGGTATGAAGACAAGAATTTTTACCATTTTGATTAAGTACCAGAAATACTGTCTTGTACTTTTCTCATATTTATTATGGTAAAGAATTACTAAGGTAACACGCCAATTACACAACAGCTACTGGTGCTTGTGTGGCCTTAACCTTTCAAAACAGCTTTCACAGAGGCGACAGGACGCGTTGCCCCGAAGTGCATCCGTTTGCCAGACACTGACAGGGAAAGAACGCCAAACTCCGGGAATGAATAACTGTGAATCGGGAAGGATGTGTGGATGAAGAGTCAGTGTGTGAAATCAGCCGTGCAGAATTAACACCCAGCATGCGTCGACAAGTGAATGAGGTAAACTGTATTAAACGTTTCAGACGGTGGAATAAACTGGAGAGTGTTGAATCTTGACCTCTTTGGAACTTACGTAACAGCTTTTACCATCATAAAAGAGACTTTAATGCACTGGTCGCGTCCCAAACGCTCAAAGTCACTTCAGGATAGTGCCAATGTTATGGCAATTAAAAGTGTTTCAAGACAGGAAGTCTAGGTTATATCCTTTTTGCAAACCCAACTGAAGCCCTAGACTAAATAAGTGACAGAGCATTAAAAGAACCAAATAAATGAGAATGAAATGACATGTCTGCTTATTAACAGGTCTAGACAGAATCTCCACAATTCTCTGAAATGGACAGGAGGATCTTCAAACATACATCTAGGGACAAGAACGTCACAAAATGTCAGAGATTGGTCCTTTTCTTGGGCCAGCATCACCTGTAGCGCCTAGGAACCAGACTGACACACCACAAGCTACTACAAATACCTTAGCAACCTCTTTTCATTATTCTGGCAACCACCCACAACATCTAAACATCACAAAGTTGATTTCTCCAGAAAATGGAGAAATGTGGATTTTTCACAAACAGCAGAGTTTTTACAGATTCCTCAACAGACTGAACAGATGGCATCCATTAAAATGCCGCTTTTAAACCTGGAAGTCTTTGATTTGGAGCAGGGATTTTTTCCGCCGACCTCTTACACACACTCACCCTGACACACACACACTCTCACCCTGACACACACACGCACACTCTCACGTGTGGAGTAACTGGAGCTGATGTCGGGGACGTCAAAGGAATGTTAGTTTATTTATCTAACCTCTGGTTCTCCTAGTTTACCACAGTCCCAGCGTGAGTCATGTATGGGACATTCAGAATTCTTTAGATCCCATGTTTCACCATAACGTCTAACCATCATGCCTCCTTCCTCTCGCAATATATTGTCAGGAGAGCCATCGGATGGGAAGGAATTTTCTCAGTCATTTCAAGTTACACATCTGCACTAAGCTGCTAGGACTGTTATGCTTTTCCCTTTTCATGCCAAGAAAAATAATCCGAAGAATTATTTCCGAAAGACACCGACAGACTTTTATTCAAAAGATCTCCCATGTCTCAAAATAGTTACAGATACAATATGGTTTTAATTCTTGTCCAAACTTTTTTCCTCGTTTTCCTTCCCGATTCCAAAAACAGGCTTTTACAAAACACTACATTTCACAAAGCGCTGCCAATTTCGCTAGAGGAAATCACTTGCTTATAATCCACAATTATACAAGCTGAAGTGTGATTTGTTTTTAATGACAAAGTCATTATGTTCACAACTTCGTTCGGTGACGCAGATGTCTCAGAAATCACTTCACAAAAAGAGACTTCTCTGCAGTTCAGTAAAACACAAAAGTCAACTATGAATAGACATGATAAACTAAGTGCCTGTCTCATCACAGCCAAAATAATACGCTAAGCCCTCAGAGATCAACAGCCACGGATTAGGGATGGGATGTGAGCCATGTTCACTGAATCATGGAAAATCAATAACTGCCGGCCATTGGACAGTTAGACAAACATGCATCTCACACTAACTAGTGAGTTGGTGTAAAAACCATCAACAACCCAGTGAAAGGTCTTAAATGAACACACAGCATATCTGTGTATAAACACATTAAGCCACAAATGAACACAAACTTTAATGCCATGCATCAGATTATTAAAAATGCCACATGGGTGGATAACTAAGAATTACTTTAGGACAAAGATTTAATATCCTTATACTGTCATTTACTTTCAAACACGAAGGCAGGCAATGAAAACAACAGCAAGACAAAATATAAACAAACACACAATACATGGACAAAAGCATAAACAAAACACACACTACAGAATAGAGGAAAATCAACACGCAATATGCAATAACAATATTTTCACAGTAAAGGATGCAATGCATGCAATGATAAAAATAAAATAACTTTTTTAATAATATTAATAATATCTGAACATTTTAAGATTTAATCTGACTTCGTAAAACTAGCATAAGGTGAATGAACACCGTTACCGATCAAAACCAGATGAATTCGTTCAAGTAAAGCGACACAGTCAACAACGATACCGGATAACTGGAAAATGCAAAAGCTACGTGATGCATCGACGTGATTTTATCATCACATATTACGACCTAAAACATGTTATGAAAGTCGCATTTGCTGTAAAAACCAGCAGCCAGGATTAAAAACCGGGAGGCGGTTCAATCTTACCGAAACCGGGGCGAATCTTTGACGCAGTCTTCAAAATCCACCGTCATCGTGGATGATTTTAATAACCAGCGATTAAAAATTAATATTTCATTGCAGTTTGAAACACGGTGAAATTGCAAGAGATCCCGCAGGTTTGTGCGCCTCCGCTTCTCGCGCAGAAACGAGTGACCGCACTAAACTCAAACACTCGCTCCTATGCGCCAGTTAGGGGTCGTCGACCATCTCTCGTTTCTGTTCAAAGCGTGTGAATGATATAAATAAAACACTAGCTGGTCTATTTTGAGCCGCGTTTATCGTTGTCATCCCTCATTATGCCCGAATTTAGCAATTTCAACTCTATTCCTGCTTGTAAATGTGGCTTTTAATACTTTTATGTAGATAAAAGTTGACTTTTAAAAAAAAGCCTTTGTTAAGTGAATAAATGTAAAAAACTGTAGTCTTAGAGAGTCTTAAAGAGTCTCAGAGAGTCTTAGAGAGTCTCAGAGAGAGTTGTTGCTATTGCAACATGCCCACCCTACCTAATGATGCGCTTTTTGTATGAATTTAATGTTTTGTGATGATCCCTAAACATGTTAAAACCCAACACACCCCCTTGTCGATCTTGTATTTGCATGATAAAGGTTGGTTCAGTAGTGATTTGTTAAAGGTCATGTGCTTTTTTTTACATGTTATATAATTGATATTTGTTCTCTTTGTCTTTTTTCCTAATAGGATGTCTAAGCCTTGATGTGGGGCTTTCATGTCTGTGATGTCTGTAACTCTGTATAATCAAACCTTTCTTGTAAAATAATTCAATTCAATAAAATTTAATATGTACTGTCAGCCCTTAAAGACTGTTAAAGACATCCCTTAGAAAACGTAGCAGTATATAAGTTATGGTTTGAAAACATGGTTGTATAGGTCACAGATGTGCACACACACACACACACACACACACACACAAACACACGGCAATATCACATTCAGCATTTACATTAAATTAAAAGTGATTATATTTGATATAGTTTTATTGACTGTGACATATTAACTTTTCATCTCTGCTCTTTGAATTCAACTGTTTTTGTGGTCAATAGATTTCTGAGAAACTTAAAACCTAGTATTACAATAATCTCCATAAGTAAGCCTTTGACAGCATAAGTGAAAGGAAACATGGAATTTTCTTTTCATTTTGCCAGTTCTTGATACTGCACATGACCGAAAGTGGTCAACATCACAGAAACCAAAGGAGATGTTTGTGGCTGTCATTTTTAGTAGCCTTATATAACAATATTTGGCAGTTTACAATTTCCTCCTCAACTGGACCGCAGTGTGATATTTTCAGCAGTGATACTTGAGACACGACACACCTACCGTCACCAAAGTCTGTCTTTTTTTAAACAAACTGCATTTTTTGTAGTGTTTCAAAGCTTCGGCTATAATTTTGGCAACACCACTAGTGGACGGTCGATTTATTGACAGTGTTGACTTTTATATGAAGTGACAGGCAACAAAAAACACATTAGGACACACAAGTAGTAAACAGTAAACTGTAGTTAAGAGAGACGTAAACTACAACACAATTGCTGTTAATTTCTTCTTCTCCAGTGACGGTATGAGCTGAAATCTGGAATCGTTTGATTTGTGGATTTTCTCACAGAGAAACCTGATACTAGCATTAGCATTCCTGCAGTCCGCAATATGAGCTACAACAAAGATGCGAACATCTGCGGCTATTTCCGGTTTTAAAAAATTACCAGCTGTCAGAACCAGCTCAAGTTTCATCTGCAGAACTGTAGATTATCTCACTGAGACCATATCTTACATTTAAAGGTTCTGTCAATGTTCTAATAGGTTAAAAGTTCTTTACAATCTGTGTAGAACTTATATGGTTTGGGACCCAGTTAATATATAGTATATATGCATCAACTTTTTGACCTTATATGCATCAGACTTTTATATGGTGTGGAAACATAACTTTATTTTTAAAGATATAAAGTGTCATTTCAGGAAATGTGCATTTATTTTAAATTTAAGCCCACCGTTAAAAAATCTTGCTGATGCCAAACTTAACTCTAACTGGAATTAAAATAGTTAATACATTGTGTTCAAATTGCTTTAACAGAGAAAAACACAATTGCGCTACTTCATAGTTAACAGCTGGCATCTTTAGTATAAGCGCTGAATAATTATAGCATTGTTTGATGAAAATCACATGGTAATTTGTGGCTATAAGGCCTGAAGTTGGATTTATCAAAACACCAATTGTTCCAATGGCATTTTTAAGGCAAGTATTAAATTAGAGCATTTCAACAGCCTGCGTTTCCTATTTGAAGCCAAAAATAGAGGGCATTATTAATTCACAGGAAATGGGACAGCCAGGGGGAGGGATACACACGGATTTTAGTCCAGGCATTTACACAAAGCTATTGTTCAGTTGTGCCGTAAAGAGAAAATAATTTCTGTGAATACAAATGATGTCATTCTCTTCCTCTCATATGATGTCATAAACCATTAGATGACCCTAATAAAGCTAATGAATGCACTAGCATTAACAATCTGATTTAGTTTAGTCTACAAAGCTTCAAAAGAGCAAAGTTACGAACTGAACCTGGTTGCGTAACTAAATCCATAATAAAAGTTACATCCAGTTCATTCACCACATTGAATTTTCTAATTAAAATATGTATTTTTATAAACATTACCAGTTCATTGAACTTACACAAGCCCACAGTGGTTGCCATAGGCTGTAATCAGTCATAGCTGATTTCAAAACAACTTCCTGTGACTAAACAACATCGTTTATTCCTTTCAGCCTCATTGAATCATGCAGGGATCGTTGTGAGCCCCGGGATACCAGCAGTGATGAAATCAGTCGGATCATGAGAACAGACATGTGTCTATATCTCCTCTGAACATTAACTTCCAGCGGCTGCCATGTGAAAACTTTCACTGTGCTGCGAGAGGAAGAGATCGTTTCAAATCCAGCGAGACTTCCAGAGTCGCTCTTCCCTGGAGCTTCTCACAGACTTTCACAGATCAAAGAGCTTTTTTCGTTTTGACGGCTGTTGAGTCAGCAGTCTAAATTAGAAATTAGGAAAGAGAGCGARAAACAGAGAGACACAGAGAGAGAGAGAGAGAGACAGAGAGAGAGAGAGAGAGAGAGAGAGAGAGAGAACAGCARAGACATTTATAGGAAATCTTTCATCTTTTCAACTTCAGTTTTTGCTGGCACTGTGAAATTTTTAGCCATGTATCATTAAAGTAACGTCCAATACTGCTCAAAATAACACAAATGTAAGAGAACTCGTTTTTCACCGGTGCATGTTTTAAATAGATTCTGTCTGTTTTTCATCTCATTGTGGACATGTGCTGTAGTGCTGGAGGAATCCATGTTTCAGGGAGAATGACCTACTTTTGATCACAGCATTTCCCAATCTCTCTCTCTCTCTCTCCCTCTCCACATGCAGCTGGAGGGACCCACCAGCTACACACAGCATCTGCACACAGCATGTAACTCTATCCTTTCTGAATGCAGGTGCCACAACCAACAGCCACTGGAGTAAATCAGCCATTTTCCTGCCAATATTATAAAAGAATCTCTCTCTCTTTCTCTCTCTCTCTCTTTGTTCAGTGCACCTCTCAGAATGTGTTCCTGTCTCTAATCCATTATTCATACTTGGTGTGTTTACCTTTTGTGCATACTTTAGTATTGGCAAACATGGTGTTTTAGTCTAACTCTAGTCCTCCGTTCCATATGAATCAAATGATTCCCACCAGAACAAGCTTAAGTTATAATAAAACAATATTACACAAGCGGGAGTTTGTGCTTTGTATGAGCATGGCTGTGATTTGATTGTCAGAACAATGCCACGGCTCAGAAACCCTCTGTGTGGAACAACTTTCCCACCTCACAGAACTTTACATCGTTCTTTAACTTACCTTGAGTTCTGCGGAAATACTTTTAGGAACTTTTCTGTCAACATCTCAAGAATAATGGAGGCAGGCCAGGGTTTTAAATGTGGTCTCATAAATGCCAAGTTATGAAAACAAAAAACGAACCCAACAAACATGGTTTTATACCATCTGGGAACATTTAAACATTTATGGGTCTGAAAAGTAAAACAAAGAGACACAAATTACAAAGATGATGTCAGTGTGACTATTTGACCTATTTTGTTGCCAGTGTTGTATGCAGGGAAAAAGGTAAAATAAAATGTATACCAAATCACTGAAAAACACTCCTGTCCTGTACAAACTATTGGTTAAAATTTGCCTTTATTAGGCTCTGAAGCCTCACTGAATATTTGCCAGTGTAATCTGTGTTGAATTTGTATACCAGCCACTAAAATAATCAAAAACATCATTATTGTTCCACAGCAAGTCGCTTTAAAGTTTTGACCTTGGCTTTGTTGCTTTAATCATGTTAGTGAAGGACTAATCACATAATGATTCCCAGAATGCTTTGCAGAGTCATGTGACTTCGCAGGGTCCTCTGTGCATAAATAAACCAGCCAGTCTGTGTGCAGAATTTGAGATTAGGAACATATTGTTATGGGTCAAATCTGGGGCAAATATTGAGCCATTCAGTCAAATATTGTTTGCAATATTTGAAAAACAGATTTCTCAGAGGAAATCTGTTGCTATTGTGCTGGGACTATTGCTACTTTAACCTTATTAAAAATATAGGTTCCTAAAGGGTTCTTTGTTGGGTTGTATGGTTGTATGGAACCACAAATGGTTCTTCTATGTCTGCAAAGAACCTTTTTAAAGAAGCATCTGTATTTTTAAGAATGTGTATAACACCATGTGAAACGGGAGCGGCTACAAACTACAGACAGCACAACAGTGACATAATATTTAAATACAGGTAAACCACAGGGTTATTTGAATCCATTTGGGATTGATGCATGAAATAAAAAAGGCAAACTTTACACAGCAACAGACTTCAGACAGGAAAAAATTCCTGTAAGGAAATTCAATTTAAATACCTTTTGTATGTATCACTCCAGTGTTTAACTAAATCCTTATAAGTGTGACCAGCCTCCACATGCCAAACAAACAGCATTTGACCTCAGATAGTGTCCAGAAAATCCTAAGCTTCTATCCAGCAGGTGGTGAGGGCAAAAAGACCATCTGCTCCTAATTATAGCTCATATTGGCCCCCTAGATTCAATAAACCTCCATTAAATGTTCTACTGACATTAATCAAGATGTTAGATGTTCGAGGGATCATGTATTGGCAAGGATATGATGAAAAGAACTTGAGCTCTCCTGAGGTCTTAACCAGAGCTGCATTTATAAAAGCCATTTTCCGAAGCAAATTCCAAAATGCATCCTCACAGGAAGTGCGGAATGTGATGGGATTGTGTGAATGCTTCTGTCTTTAATAAAGGCCATCAGACACAATACAGGCCACAAGCACAAATTTCATTCTGGTGAGATTCAGACATTTGTGTGAAGTGATTTGCATTGAATTTCACTCCGCTGCATTCAAAGGGACTCACAAAATAAAACAACACAATATTTACTGTAGTTAGTTCCACAATATCAGTTAGTTTTGTGCGCCAGCTAGTGTTCATAAACAAAACTGGACCTTTAAAAGTATAATTGAATGAAGGATAAACTTTACTAAACAACATCTATTCATTATAAGATGTATATTAGTCGATTTAGCTTTTCAGTATTATATGTATACAGTAACGTGTCATTACAGAATAAGTTCGTATTGATAAACTAAATGTCTTTTGTTAAAAAATACTGTAAAATTTCACCAATGCAAACTGGGGTTACATTTAAGTCTCGTTTACAAGCATTTATAAAGCAATACTGCAATAAAGCAATGAGTGAATACTGCCATCTATAGGAAAATACACAAGGTTTCTCCAAACTTGAAATTTGACTGAGTTGTGTTTAAATAAACAACAATAAACAACAACAATGTTAAATAAACAACAACAAAAATAATTACTATTATGATTCTTAAATAAACGAATTATTATTCATTAAATAAACAATCATTATAAATGTGCAAGTCAAGTAAAGTAAGGAGATACTGTAGTTGCTCAATAGCTGTTTTTATTCACTTTTAACAGTTACGGACGCAGCTTTAATGCAAAGCTTTACATCCAGTTTTCCAAAACTGTTTATTGCCTTTATGTTCAACCCAAACATTTCAAACACATTTAATATTTACATGTGGAAAATGAAATGCGTCGTTTCCACTGGGGCAGGTTGCACGTTTCCTGTTCTGCGTACAAACCACAGAGATCAGACGCGTTTCCACCACTGACAGATCAACAGCTTTACCAAAGGCATAACAATGATGTTTTTCTTTTAGCCTTATTTACAGGATTCAGGGACATCTTGTAGGTAAAGACGTGTCAGACTTATAACTTTTTTTGTGTGTGTTTTATAGATTATTTGTATTTATATGACTTTTCTTTTTCACAGCCGAATTTGCATCGTACCTGAATCTGCGTCTTCCTGACGTTACGGTCACAGATGCGTAAAAACAACATGACAGATGCAATGACAGAAGTTTCTTGATCATTTTCCCTATCACAGAAACCTAAACTTTGAGATTTATCACTCTTCCTCCACAAAAACATGACAGCATCGTCAAATGTCACATCTTTCTACAACAGTAAGGAGTTCTTGAGTTTCCAGTACTATCTTTTCACGCCGGTGTACATCCTGGTGCTGATTCTCGGACTCATAGGAAACCTGGGAGCTTTGTACTACTTTATTTTTAAAACAAAACAGAGATCTTCATCCAATGTGTACATTATAAACCTGGCCGTGGCCGACACGTTGTTCTTGTGCGCCTTGCCGTTCCGCATCCACTACCACGTGAACGGCAGCAACTGGGCGTTTGGCGACGCCATGTGCAGCATCACTGGCACGGTGTACTTCGCCAACATCTACATCAGCATCACCTTCATGACCTGCATCTGCGTGGACCGCTACATCGCCACCGTGCACCCGCACACCTACCTGCAGCTCCGCAACACGAGCCTAAGCGCAAAGGTGAGCGCCGCCGTTTGGTCGCTTTCCGGTGCGACGATGTTGGCGTTTATGTTAACGTGCCCGGAGCGCACCGATAAGATGTGCTTCGAGGGCTTCTCCTCGGAACAGTGGAGCACCGTCTTAGCGCCCTACAGCGCGGTCAGTCTGGTGTTTGGGTCGCTGTTGCCCTCCGTGATTATCCTGGTGTGCTATCCCATCGTGGCGCGCCGTATCGGGCGGATAAACAACACCACCGCTCGTGGGGCAAGAAGGGTCATTTATGCCATCCTGGCCATCACGGTTCTCTGTTTCCTACCGTATCATGTCGTGCATTTGGTGTATCTCCTGTCACGCACATCGATCACGGAGACGGTCAAGATTGCCCGGAGGGTGACCATGGCTCTGGTCAGTCTCAACAGCCTTTTGGACCCAGTTTTGTACTACTTTGCCACCGGCCATTACAAGTGGAAACTCAAAAGACTGAGACTGAAGAAGAAAACGGGGGTTTATTCCATTTCTAATGATCTATGATCACTGAAGCAGTTTCAATATTCAATATTTAGCTTGCAAAAGAAAAGCAAGGAGATGTAATACTGTGTGTTACGACGAATACATGAAGGTTATTAAAGTAACTGAGTTTAAAGGGTTCAAACAAGACCAAACCTGCAAATATAAACTGTCATGTTATCAATCTGTAGGTTAAACAAAATGTAGGCAGGTTACAATTTGCAATTCTTGTTTATTAAACTCAAGCAACACAAAACTAGAATTTTATTACATAAAATGCACATTAAATAGTTCATACATCTGTATTTTGTTTTAAGTGCCAAATTTTGAATAAACATTTTGTTTTTAATCTTTGTTGATCTTCCTTATTTGGGTAAAACAAAAAAAAGTAATGTTATGTAACTCAAAGCCAAATTGATCAATTTACTTTTGTAAAAAATCTTTATTGTTTTCATAGCAAGTGACAAACAGTGAATAATGTTAGTCAGAGTCAGGACGGCAGACCCTTCTTCAACAGCGTTGACAGAAAACTGCCCAATTCTTCATCCTAAAAAAACAAATGCACAACAGATAAACACAAATCTTATGTTAGCTACAAAAGCATTTCCCCCTTTAATACCTCTTAAACAACAAAGCATTTAATGTTTAAACAGATTTTTATCAGAATTATATTGTCTAAATTAAAATAAAGATATACGATTATAAACAAAATATACAACGTTTTAGACAGCAGTGGTGTTTTGCACATACGAAAGTCATGTTTGTTTGGAAACAAAAGGGCATAAAAGTTCCATGTGGGCAGCAAGGGTCTGTAAATTCCAACACACCAACTGTTTCACACCACAACCACAGAACATGATGTTTTTCTCGTAGTTTATAAACAGCTTAATATAGTAGCGTTAGCAAAAACCCAACCAATGACATCGACACAAGATACAAGTGTGGTATTTAGAGACAGCCTCTCAGTTTCAGGGTGAGAGTGTGTTTTAGTTTGTGGTTCTTTACCTGGTAGCTCCAGGACAGCAGAATGACCTTCACGTTGGGTTCCTCAGCTGATGAGGTGACTTTAATAACGATGGACTCCACCATCACCGTTCCATCTGGGAGATGCTGGATGCTGTAGCTTTTCAACACGCTGTCAAAGCAAAACACAGATGTGACCTCTGATAACCTCAACGTCTCAGAACTGTGAACTTATTACAGTATCTGCCCACATTTACTGACACGCTGTGAAATTACTCATCTGTGTGTAGAATTATCTACCTTTCGTTTAGATAGCGTTAGATAAGGTTACATAGACTTTGTAAGAAAGTAAAGGAGTAAGAAAATCACACAATTTTAAAGTCGTTTCCTAAAGAGGATCAATTAGATGTTTTTTAGGAGATAATGTCTTTGCCAACACTGCGAAGACATCAAGGACGTGGCTTGACAACCAGGCTCATGTTTTGGCCTGGTCAACAATTAAACCCCCCCCAGCAAAGATGGGCAAATTTGTTTCTGGGGGGCCGGTGCTCTGCAGAGTTTAGCTCCAACCCTAATCAAAAACACCTGAACCTGCTTATCATGATTTCTGGAGAGCTAAACACAGGTGACATTTATCAGGGTTGAAGCTAAACTCTGCTGAGCGCTTGAATCTAGTCTTACTAACTAACTAACTGTCTAACTCTTAATCATTTACACTTAGTTACTTTGTGTGTGGAGTTCAATCTAGTTTTTTGCCAAGTTATTTCTGTTTAAGACCATTAAAGCTATAATCAAGGCCCGATTTACCTTAAATAAGGAAAGGTTAATATTCAATCAGTGTAATTTACATTAATATATAATAAAAAAGGATTGTAAAACGCCATAGACTATAATCTAGGAAAACCTAAAAAAATGTAAGAGCAACAATAATATTAAGTATTATGTCATTTAACAAATAATTACACAAATAATTGTGTTTAAATATGATGGCAGTCTTTAAGCAGAAACAAGCATGTTAAAATCATCACAATATTAATCTCCACCACCTGCTGCACACAGACAGATAAAGCTGGAGGTAAGCTGTAATATTAAAATGTGCTGGTCTGACCTTTTGAGGTGTGTGTAGATGCGGCTGAGTGTGTCGATGTCGCTGTGGGGGTCGTGCAGCTGCACACGGCAGGTGAAACGCAGCTGATGTTCACTGAGGCCCAGTTCTTTAAGAGCCTGTTCGGGAGAAACCAACCGCAGACTCTGCGCGCGCACACACACACACACACACGGGCACATGGTGCACACACACACACGGGCACATGGCGCACACACATACAAGCACATGGCACACACATACACGGGCACAGACATGCACACAAAGACAGAGAGATACAAACTGAGTGTGTGCTACCACAACAGCCACAAGTTGCAAGGTTTTTAAAGTATGTGAAACGTAACCATCTATAAAGCTACAATGTCTTACATTGTCTTTCATGATCAGAGTGCCGTGCATCGTTCGAGGCCTTTTAGAATCGGGCAACGGACCTGAGATGAAGAAAGAAAGGTTTTATTTCTTTAACAAATTAAGCTTAAAGAGTCAGCTATTAATCATAACTAAAAATAGTGTTTTACTGTAATATTGACACCATGCATTAAAATAAATGCATGTGATTCCAGCTTAACAAATTGATTGATTATTGAGTTAAAAGAAGAAAAAACTTTAACCAATCAGTGACTGAACAATCACCTCCAAGAGCCATTTCTCTCTTCAGCAGGTTGAGTGAGATGTCCACAGGGACACTGGGATTGGTTGCTATGGTCGTCGTCTCGCCATTGGCTGGCATGAAGCAACTGATACCTGCGGGAGGCAGAGCAATTGACCAATTATAACATTAGCGCTTAACGCTTAACATTAGCAGGTCATTATTTTAAAAGTTTCTCAACAACAATCAGCGCCACCAAATGGCTCACAGACACTGAAGTGCATTATGGGAAATTATTCCTTACTGAACTCCTGCTCAATTTTGTCCTTGAGGAACTCCATTTTCTTGGCTTCTCCGTGCACCAGCAACATGTTGCGTGGTTCTGCCATGCGGATCAGCTGCATGATGCCTTTAGCGTCTGCGTGAGCGCTGAATGACATGTATTCCACCTGCAGCTTCACCTCCAGCTGAAACAAACATGGTCGTACGTTACAGAGCTCTGGTGACATCATGTGGCAAACACGCATAACCAAAGCCTGTGTTGAATCCATTACCGTGGCTCTTCCTTCCATCTCCAGTTTCTTCTGGCCGTTCAGGATCTTGTGTCCCACAGTTCCTTGCACACAGTATCCCGGCATGATCACCTGACAGGAAATAAACCCTCCACTCAGTTATTGTGTCCTTCACTGCACCAATATAAGCTAAAACTGGGGCGGGATGGAATATAATGGCGCTAGAAAATGTTTAGCCGTAAATGTGTTAGCATATATACAGTAGATAAGGTAGATCTCTTACCATGTTCTTTTCATTGCCAGCCCATTTCTTAAATATCTGTAAAGACTGGCCGGCATGCAACATTCCAGGAGTGGCAAACACAACCTGTTGGAACAAGTTCATAAAAAATTCCTGGACTTATTTATTTCACTTCTGCTTGTCAATCAATCATCTCAAATGCTGATGCAATGCAAGGAATTGCTTCAAACAAACATTATCCTTCAAACGCCCAATTGGTGGAAAACCTAATAAATGTTTAAAGATTTATGTGACATCAGCACTCTTACCATTGGTCCAGGGTTGTCTGCGTAGGAGCGATCGAATGCCTTGATGTGCTTGAACTCAAACATGTTTCGCTGTACGAATGTCTTTCGGATCTTCTGATTTGTCCAGGTGATGAAGAGCTTGTAATAGTGATTGGCCTTCTCAGTCAGCCCGGTGGAAAAGTATATGGGGGCTTTCAGATTCATTCTCTCCCTGCCAGAGTGAAAGATCAGCTATTATGATCTATTATGACAGTTCTGTGATGACCAGGAGTTCATAGTTGCTATTAATTTACATTGAATAATATACCACTGAATGGAACACCCAATGACCTTCTAGATTTGTAAAGATAAACATAATCACTAGATAGAATCTGATATCCCACAATGCAATTCCACAGTGAAGTGAAAAAATGTTCTTTTACTAAACAAACAGAAAACCACAAGTTTACCAGAACGTTTCCAACAGGATGCAGAGTTCCTGAGCTCGACCCAGAGCAAACACAGGAATTAAAACCTGGAAAAAAAAGATGGAAAAAAGGTTAGACAAACATCACCGGAGAGAAATCGGATAATAATCCCAACACCAGCCTCTCCCACCTTTCCTCCTCTTTCCACTGTTTCATGAACTTTCTTCAGGAAATCTCTTTCCCTGCAGCGCTTGGAGTCTCTGATCGTGGTGGCATACGTGGACTCAGAGATCAAAATATCCGGACGGCATTTATCAATCCAAGCAGCTCTGACGTGGAATACAGGAAGAGAATTTAAACTTTCATTTCATTTGAGGAGTCACACAGCTGAAATAACGAAAGCATTAACAGACATTTTACTTACCCCAAGTGTCTGTCTGGGGTCATGTTGTAATCGCCCTGCACAAACCGATTAAGATTCAACAATGCATCTTATAATAAACCTGGTACATTGTGAAATACATTTAACATGAAACGTAACACTCACTGTATAGACAACTGACTCCGGTCCAACTTTGATTTGGACCATAGCTGCTCCAAGCACATGGCCGGCATAGTATGCTTTGATTTCTAGCTCGTCATCTACCTTAAATGTGGATAATAAACAAACATAAAGATTAAATCATTTCAAATAAAGTTTTTCCCATTTAAGGATCCAGATTTTGTAAAATATTGCAGAAGGTAACGTTCAATTTTACCTGAACCGTTTGGTGGAGGTTTAAAGGCACAACCTTCTTCATGCAATCTTTGATCATCTGTGAGGTGAAAAAGTTCGTCTCTCCCTTTTTGTCTACCGTGATCTTTCGGAAGTCCTCCAGCAGGATGGGGCAGATGGCTTTGGTGGGGTGGGTCATGTAAATGGGCCCATCATAGCCCACCATCTCACTCATGTAGGGAAGAGCCCCACAGTGGTCCAGATGGAAGTGACTGAGGAGAACGTGAGGAGAAAAACTCTCAACGGGCTGCAGGAGAAACTTACACAACACCAACCTTAAACCAACCTTATGATGACGCAGTCCAAGAATTCAGTGAGGCGGCCATTTTGGGTGATGTAACTAAAATCTGGAAAACGTCTCTGTTAGGAAAACAGGAAAAGAAACAGATTAACATGGTTGATGGCCTACAGAGATATAGTGACAATCAGTTCTCCAGTTGTGTTAATAAACGTTAATAAACAAATTACATCATCGTTGTAGCCCATGTGCATCCCACAGTCAAGCATGATGTTTTTGCCCCCGATGGAGACCAGAATGCAGCTGCGCCCAACATCCTGACCGGCCCCTGCAAGACATTATAAAACTTTATTTATAAAAGACAAGGAAAGTTTGTCTGTATAGCACATTTCAAGCACAATGATAATAAAAGTACTTTACACAGAAATGCTTCACAAAGAAGCAACAACATAATAAAAGTAAGTAAAATGGCTTTGTAAGTGAATGACTTAAATCCTAGTAACACAAAAGATACATAAGAAGTTAAAATAACAGTAAGGATTTAAAGAAACGTGCAAATTAAATGTATAAAGAAGCAATGCTCCTGTCTCGTATAATATGTATTATATATATGTATTATCTTTTAAGGAAATGCTTTACGCTTAAATATGAACATCTTACCCAAAGGTGTGACTTTAATATCAGGCATCTTCACAGATATGAGAGAATCAGAAATCAACGTGTTGTTTAAAGGATGATGCTGCGATCAGATAAATAATAAACTTCATGAGCACATGCCTCATGCGACATTTACACTCAACGTACAAACTATCCAGGCATTAAAATCAACGCACAGACTTTAATAAGACTAAACTTTAATAAGACTAAATAGCAGACAAACAGCCAAACTCCTTTTCTTTAAAATCAAGTTGGCAAAACACAACCTCGCGCGGCAGCCATGTTGCGCTCCCCGGCCGTGTCTTCAAACCTAGCCTGCGCCCTTCACTAACAGCAGTTTTGAGCGTCCGGTATGCGACTTATCTGCCCAAAAATGTCTTTCTAGGCAGCTTACTACGCTTTGCAACACATCCCATCTTACGCCAAAACCCAACGACCAATCATGTGTGGCCAGTGGGTCACATGACACATAAAGACTCAATGTGATTGGTGCGTTGTTCACGTTGCTACAGAACGCCGTAATATCCAGGAAGTCAGGATCAAGGGGAAAGCAGCGATGTCATGTCAATGAGAAACATATGAGATGTTTGTTTAAATATATTGTTATATTTAAGGACTATTCATCTTTACATTTCGGCGAATTGTATCTGTTTTTGTTTCTGGCTGGTAGTTAAATAAGAAACGTAAGAGATGGCAGATACATTCAGTCTTCAGAGAGTCTTAGAAACGTTCAGATCATGTCTGAATGAGAATAAGGAGGTTTATATTAAATATTATATCGCAGGATGGCAGGAGCTGGTCAGGTTTGTACTTGTTGTGTTATTATTTTTATATTAATAGTCTTATGTTAAAATCATTTTACTTGATTGATTTTTTAAATATTATTAAAGTTAATATGGTAATATCTCACAGATGTGACAACTTAAGTAAACTTTATAAATAGTTTAATGCAGTTTAATTCTTCCTTTCTTATCTCAGCTTCATGAATAGTTTGGGCAACGTGTTTTCCTTCATCTCCAAAGATGTTGTCAGCAAGATTCAGATACTGGAGAACTTCCTTTTGGGTGAAAATGGGTCCCAGTACATCACCATCCAGTCCATGGTGAAGTATGAGCTGGAAAATGACCTAGTGGACCTTACCAAACGGGGCAGCCACCCCGAATCGGGCTGCCGTACTCTCCTGAGGCTACATCGGGCCCTGCGCTGGCTGGAGCTGTTTCTGGACAGACTTCGGACCAGCACAGAAGACAGTAAAACCTCAAACATGTGCTCTGATGCTTATAATGAATCTCTGGCTCAGCACCACCCATGGCTCATCCGCAAAGCGGTGGGCGTGGCCTTCTGTGCCCTCCCGGGGCGCGACACGTTCTTTGAAGTGATGAATGCAGGCGATCATACGCAGGTGGTTTCTCTGTTAGGAGAGTCATTGCCTCTCATCTCAGAAGTCTATCAGATCACGGAAGACTTGTATGCAAAGAACAACCTCCTGGAGTTGCCGTAGATGGATTACAGATGTAGCTGCTGGTGTATTTTAGTCCCTGTGGCACATACTCACTCGTTTATCACAAATATAAGCTTGTTTGACTCTTTTAAAATAATGATTAATTGACTTTAAATCATTTGATGGACTTGTTTTAAGGAGTTTTAAAGGGTTGTGATTTCTGTATAAACCAACTGCACATTTCCTGTCACTTTGTAGTAAAGTGAGTATTAGGGGGTGTTTTAATAGATTTGAGTTCAGAGAACAACATTAATACTTGCTTTCTATTTAAAGGTAAAGGACGTATATAATATGTATTTTAACTGTGAGTTGCACTACATTATGTAGATAAATATATACTTGAATTCAGAATGCTGTATAACAAATTATTAAAGATTTATAAAAATTTATTTTAATGGTAGTACTTTTATTTTTCCTTTTTAATGCATTAAGGTAAAACACCACAGAAAGCAACAATGCAGCTTTTATATCAACACAACATGTCTTGATGTTTAAACCTCAAAACTAAAGACTGCATAATATTGTCCAAAGCCCATTTCATACCCACCATTTAACAGCTGATGTTAAGTCATGTGGCATGTAAGAGCTTTTTAAAGTTTCATATTTACAGTATATAATCTTAACATATGTTGCCATTACCGTAATTGCTAGTTGCTGAATATTATGAGCATTACCATAGAAACAACTAATTTCGGGTTGAGACGGCTGAGATGTCACTTTCTAATTACAGTCATTTTGATAAGAAGAATGAAGTATTTTTGCATTCAGCTTTTGTCTCAAAATACAAAAAAAATCCAGAGTTGGTCTGAATGTCTCAACATAACACTTTTTCATATTAAAGTACAGATCACCGGTCCTTTATGAGGTCAAAGAGGAAGAAATATTAACTTTAGGCAATACAAAGGATTCGTTAATGCAATGCAATGTAATTCTCTCTACTGTCATCTCTGTTCTAAACATAAAACTGCAAGTTGTTTGCAAATGTTTCCTCCATTTTGTATATCCATTTGGTTCATTTATAACCAAAGGGTAACTTCAGACACTTTAATAGAACATAATATATAAGGTTTTAAACCAAATAGTCTAAAGAAAGAAATAGCATTAGTTAGTTAGAGTAACAAATAAAAATGGGCTTGACAGTCTCTTGTTCGTCCACAGATAGTGTCAGACAGTTTTGCAGTATTTTGCAGTATTATTAAATGTCACCTTTTCTGTGTAATGTTCACTAGTGTGAGTCGGCGGGCACGCGCATGGTGTGGCGCTGTCGGAGGCGAGCGGAAGTCAGGTGACGATGTTCAGACTTTCCTTCCAGTGATTTTGGACAGAAATTATCGTGTTAATATTTCATTTTGAACAAATTGTGATACAGAAACTATTATTATACAGATAACACAATTTTCTTCGTCTTGGAGGTAAATATATAAAGGCAATGCGCAAGGTTCAGCGCAATGTCTAAATGTAGTGTTTTCTGCTTTAAAATCTCTTCACAATATCACAATGTCAAATCTTCTAGAAACCACTAAGCTTTACTGTAATACACACATTAAAACAACATTAAAATGAAGCGTCTGTGTATATAGATTAAAGTAGCTGTGTTTACACGTGTGTGTTCATGTGTGAACCGCCATGAAAACAAACAATGTTGGCAAATCCTTAAACTGCTCGTAAAACAAACCTAAACCTTATTTTAACAGGTTAACATGTTATAATCTGTTTTTTTTGTTTAGATGTGAACACTTTTGAGTGATCTTTGTTTCAATGTGCCTGGTTTGTACAATTTTGCATGAGTGAAAACTTTCACAGTTCATAGTAAGTTTCCAAATGCTTTAGTGAAGTAACTGTATTTTATTCACCTTTAACAAATGATGCCAAGAACAACCTAAAATGATTCCCTGCATTAGCAGTAACTGCATAAATTGGGCCAGTAGTAAGTAAAGGCATGTCTCCTATTGCCCTCATAGTCTTTTAAAAGTTATAAAACAGTTTTTCGTGTGTGTGCTTGAAGTAAGATTTCAAACGTACCTCCCACATATAACAGGTCAGTTGGTTTTATTTATAATTCACAGTGTCTTTTTCTACAAGAAATTTTACACAATCATCCAGCCATCATGTTAACAAACACTTGGCTGTTTAATATGAAGAATACAATAACAAACACAAGACGCTTATGTGCTAATATAAGCTTATAATAAACAGTCACTAGTGATTTAAATGCATAATTCTGCATTTGGGATGCTGGCATGTTTGATGTACAGCAAATGAGTCTTACGTTAACCAATAATGAGTGTTTTTGTGTAGCTGTTCTTTATTAATTGCATCCATAGTTTTTAGATGTGTACCGCATCACAGTTGTGTTGTCTGTTCATTTGTTTAATTTTGTTCTTTATTGCAGATGAAATAATCAACGAACAATGCGGCCGTCAATAAATCCTGGAAGATGAGATAAGAGAGTGAGTGTGCGAGCGAGCAAGAG
>JBAJNP010003518.1:0-39138 GCA_036877545.1 Yasuhikotakia modesta | reverse complement strand
CCAGAAATTTCTTTATGAGATTCACCCGGAATCATTAAACGTGTGGTTTGTTTTTTAGAGGTTTCTACCTCGTGGTTGTTCCTCTGAGGAGGCAGCGAGGAGGAAACTATCAGAACATCTGGAGTGATCCAGACGAGATGAACATTGACGAGGTACAACATCTCGCTCTGTCGTTCTTGACAACGTTGAGATCTGCAGATGTCTGTCGTGTTTAATCTGCTTGTCTTCTTCAGCTGCTGAGGGAGATTAACGGCACCGGCCGCTCTGCGCGTCTGCGCAGACAGGCGGAGGTAAAGCCGTACATCAGCGCTCACTTCCAGAATCTTCCAGATGAGTTTAAACTGGGAGACGGTCGTGTTTATGGAGCTTTCCTGAACCGTCCGCTCGTCAACGGGCAGGAATACGTCTGCTTTCTGCTGGCTGTTCTAGAATTAGGCCAGAATGTGAGTCTCACTCGTATTGTTGTGTTTTGTGATCACAATGATAATTTTATCATTGTTTTATTTGAAATTGCTACACTGGCTTTCACCTTTTTGAACCATTTTAAGCTAGTAGTAGCTGATTTTGCCAGTAAAGTTTTGCCTTCCATTCTGTCAAAGCTGTTTAAACTGATTCTCTACACTGACCAAGCTGGTTTAAACTGGTAGGTCAGGTTCTTTTTGCCACACCACCTGAGACTGGTTTGACAGCTTAAATTGGCCCAAAGCCTCTGAAACCAGCTAAAACCAGGCTGAGAGACCAGCTAAAACCAGACCACCAGCTTAGACTGGATTTAGCCGTTTTGTGTGCTCATGTATTTTGATTGACAGACGATGTACTCCACAAGTCCGTTCTCCGATGCTGTGGTGTTCTCTGACATTGAGCCTCAGCCAATCGTGGATGAGGAGGAGGGTCTTCTGTGGGTCGTGGGGCCAGTCTTGGCCGTCATCTTCATCATCAGCATCGTCATCCTCATTCTGCTCTTTAAAAGGTGAGAGAGAGTGAATGGAGCCAGAAAATGATTGAGGAAAGATGTGAATGGAGTTTAAATTACATCAGCAGGCAGACAGGAAGGAACAAACGAGTGAGGAGATAAAGTGATAATAACAGGGTTCCTGCAGTCATGGAAAATCCTGGAAAAATCACGGAATATTAAGTAAATTAGTAAATAAGTGAATTAAGAGAAGTTATAATTTGTTTTTATGTTGTGTATAAAAACTATTGTCTAGAGAATTAAAGTACAAAACAAATCTTTCTTTTTGTTTCCATCGTTTAAAATGATCGATTGATAAATTGTTCTGAATGATCAATGAATAATTCATCAAAACGCACTGAATTTAAATCATTTTCAGTCAGAAACAACGGGAACGGTCGTAGACGACTCATGACAGAATCACTGATCATAAAGTGTGTAAATATGTGAATAGACAACAGAGAGGTTAAAGATGAAATAAATTACTGTATGACAAAAGCATGTTTTTAATTTTCCTGATTTTTTTTCTTCTTTCTTTACTGTTCTGTGGGGACAAACCAGCAAACCAGACAGGTCTGTGTATTATGTTTCTTTGAAAATGTGATTACAACCAAAATGCAATATAAACGATCTCCTGCTAGCACAGCTTTAACGCTTCAGACTGTGTGATGTTACAGGAAGCGGGCAGAGATAGAAGACAGGAAGTGCAACTTTCCCAGCAACAGTAAAGCCATGAGTTCCCAGCATCCATCTGACCCGGTGGAGCTGCGCAGAATCAACTTCCCCACAGCTGGTAATACAGTCCTGACCCTGCTAACAATGTTACATTGTAAGAATGTTTCTGAAAGGTAACAAAAATGCTAAACAGAGGCTATTTTGAAAATTAAAAAACGTTTGTAACTTACAGTTTTTTTGAGCTTCCATTCTTATAACTGAGCAACATTTTTGCTTGTTTATAAGAATGTTTTTTAAACGTTTTTCAAATGTTCCGCTAGCTATATAAAAATAATATTCATATATGACATATAACATTAGAAAACCTTCTAATGTTCTAATGTTACTGCCGGAGCATTTTGATAACGTTGAGAGGACGTTTAGAGAGCATTAACAAATGTTCTGATTGGGTTCCCTTTTAGCCGGGGACGAATCTCCCTCAATCCACACAGACCGTATCAACACAACGTTCTCTCTGTTCTAGGTTTACGTGCTTCTATCATCGGTTATCGCCGGTTATCAAGTTAGTTTTGGTTTCTGGAGTTTGTATTAACTGCTTAAAACCTCTTAACCCCTATTCACACATGCAGTAACTGGTTTGACTTTGAATCTTCAGTTTATCTACTGTCTCATTGTTGACCCATCTAACAATTTAGGTTCTAAAAACGTTTCTTTAACATTTCCATTATATTTGGAAAGTTCTCCAAACGTTCCAAAACATTTTGAAAATTGTATTAACCTTGAATCTGAGTTTAAACTACTAAATCTTTCATCTTGCCTAATTCTTCCCAGTCTATTGCAGTTTGTTTAACCTGAATAATAAACTATAACACTTTAAACCACTGCTTTCACTCTTTCAACAAAGAAATCTGATTTCAAAATAATATGCTAAATTACAGTTTGCATAAATAATTTATGCGTGTTTAGATAAAAAACACAGTTTGGGCTTAGGATATCCCTAAAGGAGGTTCTGGTCAGATTTAACCTGGGTGTGTTTATTGGGTGAAGTTTTCTTTCCAAAATAGTTCTAGGGTGGATACACTCACATACACACACACATACACACACACACAAACATACAGACACACACACACTCATACACACACACACACACACACACTTTGTACTAAAACACTAAATCACAGCATTAAATACAGCAGTGTGTGACTGTAGATTCTGTGTGAACTGATCTGCATGTCTGTGATCTGTGTGATGTTGTGATGCACAGGCATGACCAATCACCCTCCAGTTTCCATCTCTGAACTGCCGGCACACATAGAGAGAATGAAAGCCAATGACAACCTGAGGTTCTCTCAAGAGTACGAGGTCAGGTCACGCATACCTACAGCACATGATTAATGCGTATTAGCGTCATATTTTGGCGCGTTTAGATTTATTTTTGAATGTGTATATTTTGGTGTCTGGTGTGTGTAATTCCTGACGCGTGTCTCGTTTTATAGTCTATCGATCCAGGACAGCAGTTCTCATGGGAACATTCTAACCTCGAAATAAACAAGCCAAGGAACAGATACGCTAATGTCATCGCATACGACCACACCAGAGTTTTACTCTCCAACAATGATGGTGAGACTGTGATTTTAATTAAATTAGTTAATTTTCAATTAATACTAACTTGCTATAAAAAATGTAATACGAGTAGATGAATACATAGACGATATTTATAATACATAGACGAGTATTTATATGTCCATATTTACAGTAAACCTGTGGGTTGTGTTAAAGTTGTGTTTAAATGGGCCAGAGAGAAGGTGGGTCACTCATTTTTTAAAGTGGACGTACGGGAACAAAATAATATGATAAAAAAAATCACATTTAAGTTCAGTATTTGGTCAATTTTGAAGAACAGTTAAAAAGCAGTTCTTTGTGCATTTTTGGTCCTGTTAGCTGTTCTCCAGTAATATCTTTGAAATATTGCAACAAAATATAATTATCAATAAATTGTATCAGAAAATAAGATGATGACACTTTCATATTTATTGTATATTGCAATATTAATATCTTTATCTTTTAATTGATTCACACTTTAATAATTATATTCTGTTATGCGTTCGTCATCTTTTTCACATTTACAAACTTATTATGTATTTCCAGACATTTTGTGTTTTATTTGTTTTATATTGTTCAAACTGGCCACCAATGGAGCTAAATTAGCTCTCATTTACAGCCAGGAATCAGTTTTGGATATATAGAAATAGAATCACTATTTTTTGTTAACGTAATATAACGACTTTAACATAACGGCGTTCCCTCGGTTAAGCAGGTGTTCCTGGGGGTGACTACATTAACGCCAACTTCATAGACGGGTACCGGCGGCAGGGCGCGTATATCGCCACCCAGGGTCCTCTGCCCGACACGTTCAGTGACTTCTGGAGAATGGTCTGGGAACAACACACAGCAAATATCATCATGATAACAAAACTTGAGGAGAAATCCAGGGTGAGAAACCTAAACACACAAACACAGGCTCTGTTCCAAAACCCGCTGTCTACTGCCTAGACAGCTACCTTTGAAGACAGCAACGTTCTCCATGACATGCCTTGACATTAGCAGGACCAAATCATCTTAACATGGTTTGAGCTGAAGATGCTAACTTCATGTGACGGGACATTGGCCTATTGCATTCTGGGATTGCAGTATTTGTGTTGGATGCTTGCAGTAGTAGTGTATTTAGAGTTTCAACAAATCAAGACTTCTTAAAAGGCAGCGTTTGCAATGCTCTTCATATTAGGAGTGTGCATATAATGTTGAAAATGTTGTCTAGGTAGGCAGCTTACTAGGTTTTGGAACAGAAGTGCTGTAAACTTACCATGCTAACTTTGGATCAAATGTGTTATTGATGTATTCCATATTTTTAGTGAAAGTTACATTTACAGCTACGTTTACCATTGCACAGTAAAATTTCACAGGTGATAAAATGGGTTGAGGCTTTGTAGAAAGCTACGCCTATACATAGATCAATCTAATGATGCAACTCGCTATGAGATTTTATGAGGTTCTTTATACGTCTGTCCAATAGCGAGTTGCATGGTTGTATAAAAGTCCCTCAAGAATAATTGTATGAATTTCCATTCATAAGAAGGTTTTCACCCTCAGGTTTTCACCCTCAAAGAAGGTTTTCACCCTCAAAAGGTTTTCACCCTCAAAATCTCGCTGTGCAGTAGAAAATGAGACGCACCTGAAATCTTACGCTTTTTGTTTGTTATTCTCCAGATGCCTTCGTATTTCTTCTCAAAGGCAAGATGTCTCCCTTGACTAATACGATCACTTCCTCTCTCTCTTTCTGAGCTCGTCTCACTTTCTCTTTTCTTCACTTATTAGACACTGTGTAACTGATATTTTGGGCTGATCACTGCATGGGGGTGTGTCTCAATTCACTCCCTAGTTGTCACTTTCTGTAGCCGCTTTAGGACACAGACGACTCACTCGTACCTGCGACACCATTTTGAGGCTGTGCATTAAAACGTAGCTGCTAGCAATAACATGCTGTATAAACATGATTAATCGTCATCCAATGTCATTTGTTTTGGTCATTGTGCATCTGTGTTCTCAAATAACGTGTTATTTTGTTCATCGTTTTTCATTGTTTTCTGCTGTTTGCATTATTAACTTTACACGCCCATCATCTTTCCCATCCTTTAAACTGCATTTTAACAACAGCAAAGAATGTCAGTATCTACAAATTTGCATGATATTCATTCTGTTCTGTAGGAAAACATGAACATTTGGTGACAGAATATATAAAACATTTTATTTTAATAAGAACCAAACATCTGTAAATCAATAAATCATATATGTACTTGTGTATCAACATACCACAGTATTGTTTAAAACCATTAAATATTGTTTTAGCATTGTTAAGAAAAACATTGTTAATCCTTTTGGTTAAACAAATGCTTACTTGTCCTCACAGTGCATTCTGGGAACTTCTAGAGCGGCACTGTCACAATTTTAACAGTGGAACAGCCCTACAAAAGCCTGACTCCCTGGGCAGTGTACTTACTAGTGACCTAGGGAGAGAACTGAGACAAAGCCACAACAGAGAACTGTCCTTATTGGACAGCAGTCAGACCAAAGGGCAGCCGATCGTCAGTTGTTGTGGTTTCTGATCTGTGTGCAGAGTAAATGTGACCAGTACTGGCCCAGCAGAGGCACAGAGACGTACGGACTGATGCAGGTTTCATTGCTGGACACAGCGGACCTCGCCAACTACTGCGTCAGAACATTTGCTCTCTTTAAGGTAATGAAACATCATTAGGCCAGAAGGTTCACAACAGAAACTAACATGTTCTGTAAACTAATGCTAATGTAGATGCTTAGGAAGGAGATTTCACTGATGAGATCTTTTTAATATCTCATAGACACCATTGAGATTAAACGGAGAACAACGAAACCTTTTACTCAGATTGTCTCAGATAGTTCTTGTGAGAAAAAGACACAGACATCAGTGACTCAAACATTACTCATCAAATGTATTAGTTTAGGTGCAATGTACATTAATTTTACAGCTCAAACAATTATAATAATACAATTATTTTACTGTATATATACAATTCATTGTTTTAATTTCTCCTTAGTAATTTTAGAGGAACTTCAGAGACAAAGTTGACACAACTGAGATCTATATAAATTCTCCTGTCATAGATACAGTATATTTATAGAAGACCGTGTAAATTATGTTTTGCTTTAATGCAATGGTACAGCATATATCTTAAATATATATAGGCAGCATATATAGGTGTTATGTTTAGTAGTGTTGTGTACTAGAAAATGCTGAAATGAATCGTTTTAATGCACAGAGTGGGAGTGAAGAGAAAAAGGAAGTTCGTCAGTTTCAGTTCACGTCGTGGCCGGATCAGGGGGTACCTGAACACCCCACCCCATTCCTGGCCTTCCTGAGACGGGTCAAAGCCTGCAACCCCCCCGACGCCGGACCCATTGTGGTCCACTGCAGGTAACCAGGAATAGCTAAACGCATTTACGCCCAGCCGGGCGTTAGGCCAAGATACTCAACAAGTGTTATAAGTTTGTTCCTCTATCAATGAAATGTGTCTTTACATACAGAGATTCTGATTGTCTTACAGTGCAGGTGTTAATGGTATTAACTGTGTTAGACTGGTATTAAATCACAGGGTGTTTTCCCCACAGTGCAGCTCAATTGTTTGTCTCCGTCTGAATGTTCAGTTCGTTTTGTGGAGTCTGAGAGCTTGTGGCCATTTCTGGTGATTTTTTTTTTATTCTGCTACAGGAAGTACGTTTTTAAAACGTTTCCCAGTGTTTGTTTTGGTTGCAGTTGTGTGTTGTCACAGTACATAGTTATATTTATTATGACAAAATAATAATACCAAAGTAGATCGTTTTGGGAACTTTGTTAAAAATAGTTAAGAGAGTTTTTTCTCAAAATGGTGTTTTAAATGTGTGTTTAGCATTTTATGATAAGGAGAGTCTTCTAGTTTTGTCACAGGTGAATCAGATTTTTATTTCGTTGTTGTCTTGTGCCCTAAACATAAAACACACATCGGTGTGTCTAAACTTGCATCATTAGGACGGCTATCATTATTAAAAGCCTGTAATACGCTCCTTTATTCATACACACAACAGATAAAGCGACAGACACAGCAACATTTATTTATGATTAAACATGCAGCCGTAAACTCAATCTTCATACATTTTCCTGACAAATTAAATCATATTCAGCAAATGGGATGTTTTTTGTGAAGCTCTCTGCTGTAAAAGTGTTTCTGTGTTTCAGTGCCGGTGTGGGTCGAACCGGCTGCTTCATCACGATAGACGCCATGCTGGAGCGCATGACCCAGGAGAAGACGATAGACGTGTACGGCCACGTAACTCTGATGCGATCTCAGAGGAACTACATGGTGCAGACGGAGGAGCAGTACGTCTTCATCCACGAGGCGCTGCTAGAGGCCGTGTCCTGCGGCAGTACCGAGGTTCCCGCACGGAACCTGTATGCGTATATCCAGAGACTGTCACAGACGGAACCACCAGAACACATCAGCGGCATGGAGCAGGAGTTTAAAGTGAGACGTTTAAAGAACGTTTCATAAACAATCCTAAAATTACCTTATAAATGTATTTTAAAAGTAAATGTAAAATTTGTCAATTTCGGTGTCTTGGACATTTTATGCTTTTCCATATTATGCATTAATACATAAAGTTATGTATAATGACATTTGATCATATTTAATGCTTATTGTAAAAGTTACATTGAAAAGTTATTGTATTATTGTAAAGTTACCTGACATTTTACTCCTACAATGTTTATATAATAATTCTTATCACAGTTTTACAGTCATTTTTACATTTAAACCAACATACATTAAATACTATGTGCATGAAATACATTCTTTACTTCACAGTAAGTAAGATTTTAAGGGGAGATTAAAATGATTGTGAGGCAGAACAACTTCTTTATTTCTTTTTATTTGGGGTAAAAATAACATTGATGGTTTAATTTAACCTTGATGGAAAGCCGGCCTGCTTTTCTTTTTAATGTATTTTCTGAAAAATGTTTCTTTTTGCTTTTCTCTGTATCTCCCTTTGTAGCGATTAGCTAACGCCAAAGCACATAACTCCAGATTCGTCAGTGCCAGCCTGCCGTGCAATAAGTTCAAAAACCGATTGGTCAATATCATGCCATACGAGACCACGCGAGTGTGTCTGCAGCCAATCAGAGGAGTCGATGGTTCAGACTATGTCAATGGCAGTTTTATAGATGGCTACAGGTATATTGTGACAAATTACAGTCATGGCTTTAAAGCCACAGACACATTGATGCTTATTAAAGGGATAATTTTGATCTCTTTCTCAAACTCTTAAGGCAGCAGAGGGCGTATATTGCAACTCAGGGGCCGCTGGCTGAGACGGTTGAAGATTACTGGAGGATGCTATGGGAACACAACTGTACTATAGTAGTTATGCTGACAAAACTCAGAGAAATGGGACGGGTTAGTACACACACACACACACACACAACACAAAGTACATATTGAATCCCCCACACTAACCCTCACCCTAAACCCACAAATTTGTGCTAAGCTTGTTTCCTCATATAGGGACCTCAAAAATGTCCTCACAAGATCAAAATATACTGATATTACGATACTTGTGGGGACCTTTGGTCACCATATCATGTAATATAACCAGTACACAAACACACATATTTAGATGTTGCTTCTGTTGTGTGATGTTGTGGATGTAATAATGTTAATCTGTTAACTTTAATGTTAATAATGTTCAGTTGTTGTCTATGCAGGAGAAGTGTCATCAGTACTGGCCATCGGACAGGTCGGCACGCTATCAGTATTTTGTGGTGGATCCCATGGCGGAGTACAACATGCCTCAGTATATTCTCCGAGAGTTTAAAGTCACAGACGCAAGGGTTAGTCTCACACACACTGAATATAACGTCTGTGTTTGACAACCAGACAGTCTGGCTAATAATAAAAACAGTTACATTCATTTAACAGACGCTTTTATCTGAAGCGACTTTATATGAAACAAAGGGCCAACAATAAACACACATATTATCTTAAAGCTGGCATTCAGATAAATACAACAAAAGTTTCAGTGTTCCAGTCAAATCCGCAACCTTTGCATGACTATTGTAGTGCTCTTCCAGTTAAGCTACAGAAAAACAAGGCAGAGACTTGAATTAAAACATTAATTATTCGTCAGTCTGAGGTACTTTATTTAGACTGGTTAGTTAACAAATTTCACTACATGTAATTCGTCTTCCCCTCGTTTTAATTTCGTCCTCATTGACTTTCCTCTAAGTGAAGTGTTTTTAATTGCTTTAACTGAGGTCTCCTTAGCCTCTAACCATCGGTCAAAGATTTATGCTTTATTAATAATTAATTCATAGTGAAGCCCTTCAAAACCATTTGTACTGTAGCCAGTAGCGTCTAGCTGTGTTAGCCGTTATTGATCATTCAGACTCATATTCCATTCAGCTGTAATAACGTAACGGTTTCATCCACACTTAATGTGTCTCTTCCTCAGGACGGTCAATCCAAAACCGTCCGTCAATTCCAGTTCACCGATTGGCCAGAACAAGGCGTGCCAAAGTCTGGTGAGGGCTTCATCGATTTCATTGGTCAAGTGCACAAAACAAAAGAGCAGTTCGGTCAGGATGGGCCAATCACAGTTCACTGCAGGTGAGGAAAAGATGTTCGAAATAATTAATAATGCAAAAACAATCTGTTATGTGCAAAGTGAATGTAAATTTGCAGTGACAGGAAAATTGGATATTTGTCAGAATATCAGTTCAAGAAATCAGGTCCTGTTTAAATCCTGCTGAACAGACCTGCCACTTTTAATTATGTTATTAATATTAGTCATACAATAATATTGACAAGAAAAAAGGCCACTCACTGTTCATAGCTGGAACTTCTGTAGTTTAAAGCTTAAAGTGTGTGCATGTGCGTGTGTGCGCGTTTGTGTGTGTGTGTTTGTGTGTGTGTGTTTGTGTGTGTGTGTGCATATGTGTGTCTGTAGCGCTGGTGTTGGCAGGACCGGTGTGTTTATTACTCTGAGTATAGCGCTGGAGAGGATGCGATACGAGGGAGTGGTCGACGTCTTCCAAACTGTTAAAATGTTGCGTACTCAGCGACCAGCAATGGTGCAAACAGAGGTTAGTGTGCACACTCCACATCTCAAACACTGACTGGTTTAAACCGTTTTAAACTGCTTTTGCTGACGCTGGCTGTGCTTACAGCTGCATTGATGTACTGTAAGATATCATGACCGGATATTTCTTTAATTTACGCCAATAATATGTATGTTTGCATTTGGCAGGAGCAGTACCAGTTCTGCTATCGAGCGGCGCTGGAGTATCTGGGTAGTTTTGATCACTATGCAACGTAGAACCTTCTTATGGACCAAAACCACATCATCAGACACTGAGACCTAAACAATCTGACAGCCTCGTTCTGCTGCCCACGGCCCTCAAGTCTGCTAAGCAAAAGCCAGGGAGGGCAGCTGGCCTACAGAACTGTCACAACAAGGCGTAGCTCTGCTCACACAGTTTAAAGTTGTCGAGAAACATCTGGGGCGGAGTTAACGCCCACAGGCATTGCAGTGAGTGGTTCAGCAGATCCAATGAAATTGCATGTATTTGACCATGGATTTAACGGACCAATGATGAGCAAGTGTGGGAGGGAACGGAATTTAGTTTGTTTGTATATGTTAATTGTCATAATTTGTATAACGGCAGACCCCGAAACACAGTAACGTTTAGGGTGTATAACGTATACAGTAACGTATAATGGACCCACAAACTCCTATGGAATGCCTACGGAATGAAATTCAGTGTCACTTTAAATATTGGTGCTTATGCTAGTATCCTGTTTGTTTATCTGTAGCACACACACATGCACGTATAGGCACGTGTCTTTCACAGATTAAAGAAAGGAAAACGGCTGAGGTTCCTGTCAGTGCATGTTACGTACTGACTGCAGTAAACTTTCACTACATTGTTACCAAAACAATAACTATTTAGATGCTTTCAGTTTCAGGTTTAAGGGTCACGTCTTCTAATGTTGAGCCCAAATGGCACCAGAATTTCGGGGGTGACAAGCTCAAAACAATAACACAGAAGATCATTCGATACTGGTAGTGCCTTATTATAGTCACGTTTAAAATAAGTCGCTTATAAAGTTATACGCTCACATTTATAGTTATGAACCTGCTGTTAACACAATAAAACATCGTCTATTTAAAACTTTAAATATAATTCCATCTGCTAAAATTGAGTGAATTTTGCTATATTATTTAAATATGTATTTTACACCAACACTTTTTGGGAAAACAATGCAGTTTTACTGTTATAAGCCAAAATTACTATATGTGATATTGTTAAAAATCCAATACGTGTCCATTTTTGAGAGGACTGAAGTTTATTCTATCTACTGGGCCAAGAGAACTTAATATTCCTATCATTGGATATGTAGTTATTATTATAAATTATTTGTATTGTAAATGATGCAGTATAACAGGATATAGTTTTTAAAGTCCATATTGCTGTGGGCAACTTTCACTTTTAACAGTTAATGTTTGCATTGTTGTTTATCAGGGAGTGTCTGACATGTTAACATCAGTGTTGTTTTCAATGTGAATGTTGTTTGGTCATTTTTTCGTACAGTGAATTTGATAGCATCAGTGATATTATTGCCCACATCCCCTAAAGACAGTACGGTTACGATTCGCCAGCGCTGAGAACTTGTGGGCTTTTTCATAAAGTGAAGTTTTCTTTACAAACTTTAAAATTAGATCTGGGAAAGACTTGGTAAGTTTTTACTGCAGTTTGGCAATAACAAAAGATGCCCAGAACTTCATAAAATATCAATGCATGGCAAACTGGAGCTGTCAACAAATTTACATACATATATCAATGTCCTGTGTTTTTTATTTGATATCACTGACAGTTTGGTTACATTTTTAGAAATTACTCTGTTATTGTTCTATGCACTAATGCTTAATCTCAACACAGAATGTTATTTGTATTGAATGAGACTGAACTTACAGTTTTGCTCTCAGTGTGTGCATGTTTAGAGAAAATACATTTTGGTTACAAGCAAAAATGGCTTAAAAACAAAATATTGACACAATATTATATGATCAATTACAAGTTGATGTCATCATTTAAAATATCTCAGCATTTTCAAGGTTGATTTGAAAGCTCATTTTCAGATTAGTGTGAAGAAATGTACTTTTATTCCATCTATGTGTATTTTTGTGCAGGTTTTAAAGGTGCATTACACTACATCATGACCAAGTTCATGGGTTTTTCACATGTCCACATGAATTTCACATGTACAGAAACATGATCAGATGTGAAATTTGTGGTTTTGGAACCATGTAAATGTGACTCACATATAAAACCCACGGAATCACACATGTGCATTTGCACATGTGAAGTTCATGTCTTTTTTAAGCTTTTTGTTTTATTATCTCAAATAGCACAGCAGAACCTTTGCTGAACTGAATGTTAATGTTTGAAAAAAACACATTTTTCTGGTGCATGATGGCGCCCATTTGTACGATACAAAGACACACGATTTAAATGAATGATGACATCCGACTTTGTTTTGTGTAAAAAGAAACTAGCACAATCTATATCATGTAATCTGACCAAATATGCATTGTATCACAAGTTTCGTACTGTCTGCTGTTGCTGTGAGAGGTTTTACAATTTCACCTGTCAATTAATGTGAAACACAAAAGTTAGAATCGTTACCTCTGATTTTGTAGTAAATGTAAATATTTCAGAGGATGTTTTCTTTTTTAATTTTCCTATTTTATGTTGTGAGGACAGATGTGTGAGAATACAGTTGTTCATGGAAAAGTTTGATTTGTTACAAATAAAGTGTTAAGAATATAAGAATATAACATTTTGTGAAATGTTGCTCCCCCTGGTGTCCGTGTGAATATTTACAGTCTTACAATGGATAAGGTCAGATTTTAGACTTTAGGTTAACATAACAGATGTTTACAACAACATTGTTTTCATTTATTTAATTCAATAGTTTATTTTTCACAATTAATTGTTGTCATTTCTTGATACCATGAGTTTTTAATCCTTAAAAGTGATGAAAAGTATGACTATCACTATGGGTTGTAAATTTGATGGCACTTTTCTCTGTGTGTGTGTGTGTGTGTGTGTGTGCCTGCAATATATCCATCAGTGCAGTATGTTTATATAATTCATCTCTACTGTATACTGTGACTTAACCAAAATAATAATTGTGTTTTAAGGCAAGTGGGATAGACAAAAGTTGCCCTGAAGAAGAGACCATAACATGAATGGATGTAAAATAAAACGCATTGTGTAATAAATCTGAATGAACTAACAAGTTTAGACCAAAGGGTGTACCCAGATTTCTTCTTTTAGGTTCATAAATATATGGCCCGTACGGGGATCGAACCCGCGACCTTGGCGTTATTAGCACCACGCTCTAACCAACTGAGCTAACCGGCCATGTGTCGAGCGCAGCACACGTGTATCACCTGCAATCACAGTTTAATATCACTATAATTTCATAACTTTGTGTAATATTGTGGTGGGTAAACCACTACTAATACATGCCGAATTGTTTTATTTATGTGACGCTAATAAACCAGTTAAACCAGACACTAGTTAAACTCAAGTTTAGGACTTTTTAAAAGTATTTTTAAAACAATACGCTGTTTTTATTATTAATGTATTTATTATTCATTTATCATGAACATTATTTTCACGTAAAACGCACCGTTATTCTAACGCTCGTGCGCGACGCAAGCCGCTCGAGGTGCACCAGCTGCGCGTTCCCGACGCTGGAGAAGGCGCGCGCGTAGACGTTGCCGCCGCTCAGGCTTCAAGATGGCGGACGCCTTGACAGCTCAGGAGGAGGCGGTGAGATGCCTCAATATTTCCTCTAAACCTTTCGTCGCAGCCGTGGCGTTACACGTCGAGTGGTCGGCAGCGCTTGTGTGTGTTTTAACGTTATATCTGAGCTAATGTCGTAAGGGATATTTTAATAAAAGATGATGTTAGTGAGGGTCGCGGCCCTGTGGCTGTTTTGAGATGCTAGCCGCGTTAGCTCGTGCGCGACGTCGGGCAGGTTAATAAACCGGCATTAAGGTTTTGTCGCTTTGTATGAATGTAGCCATTAAAAAAACACAGTATATTAGTTTAGTACGATTGTGAAATTGTGCTGCACTAAACAGCCGCTGTCCTGTGTGAGTAACGGGGTGACATGAAGCGTGAGCGCGCCGGAGCTACTCCCTCTGTTACCAGTTTGATCACACACTGATAAAAAACAGGACGACCTGTCATGATGTATGTAAGGATTTATGCGTTTCTGCGTCGCTGTAATAAAATAACACGTGTTACAGTGTTGAGAAATGTGAGACGGGTGTCGCACCTGTCTGTCTCACCACGTGATGTCTCACCACTGTCTCATCTGGTGCTGCAGGTGGTGTGTGATAGTGTAACAGCAGTCCTCCGTTTCTCTGTACAGCTGCCATCGCATCTCACCTTCCCCATTGCTATAGAAACCCATTAAAAGTCATGTCTGACACAGCATCGTTTCAGCTGCGATGGATGAATAGATAGATAAACTGATTCATTAATAGACAGACAGATATATGCGCTGGTGTGTCTGATGTCAATTCATGATATCATCACATTGTATTAATTCAGTGTGAGGCAGTGATAGCGTGAAAGGCAATTCACACACCAGTGCATATAACTGCAGCTAAAAAGAATGTCAGTGTGAAATATATTTAAGACGAAACCAATATATAATATATATACCAATATATATTTTGTCTTGGGAATGGGACATTAAACATGCAGTTTTAACATATACTGCAATCATAAAGTTTGCATATATTATAAGATGCAGTATACTAGTAAATATGTGAGAATGGGACATTAAACAAGCGTCATTTTCATGATCATAAATGTGCGTGTGTGTGTGTGTGTGTGTGTGTCAGGCCGTGGAGGAGTTCCTGGCAGAGCTGAGGTGCCGGGAACAGTCTCAAAATGCGGATCTTGTCAGTCAGCTGACGGCGGTTAAGTTCCTTATGGCACGCAAGTATGATGTGGCCAGAGCCATTGACCTCTTCCAGGCCTACAAGGTACGGTAACTTACCGGTAACTTAAAGTGTGTGTGATGCTTGTGTTCGTCTGATGCTTGTGTGTGTGTTTGTGTGTGGTGCTTGTGTGTGATACTTGTGCGTGTCTGATGTTTGTGTATGATGTCTGTTTCTGATGCTTCTGTGTGTTTTCAGAACACCAGAATAAAGGAGGGCATCTACAATATTAACCCCAGTGAGGAGCCCTTACGCAGTGAGTTACTAAGTGGGAAATTCACAGTTCTGGTGAGTTTATCTTAAAATGTACATCATGCATGTTTCTCTGTTATCAAATGCTTCTGTAGAAAAATCTGTAGGAAAATCTGTAGAAAACAACAGATGCTTTATTGTGATTAAATGTAGTTACACATTTATTTAATTCATTGATTAAATGTAGTTACTTATTAGTTAGGAAATAAATCAATGGACATTTCGTCCATTGATTTATTAAGAACAGCAAGACGTGCGGCTGACTGTAACAGAATGTAGGGTCTCAAGTTGTGTTTTAAAAGTGAATTTTAAGTGTTCAATCTTCTGTTGGATTATTACATTAAGCATGTTGTTGAGCTCAGTTGTGTATGTGGGTCCATTGTGTAAATCCATGAGAACATCCTAAAGTTCTGCTGAGGTAAAAAAATTCCAAGACTTGGCTTGGACAGTGACCTCACATGCGCTCCAGACATCAGAGTTGAGCCAAAACTCAAGCACCTGTTTGTTACTCAGGCAGGGTTTTACATGTAGCTATGCTCTCAGATAAAGCTTATTTCAAGTAAGTTTATTTAAAAGAGTAGCAGGTTGTCATGTTTTGCTCAGTGTTAATTTCATGTTGCACAGGTTTTCATTTTTTGTTTCATTATATTTGAACTAGCTGATAGTCGCAGTGACACGTTTGAATGAGGCTTCAAAAGATTTAGCATATTAATGGCTAAAAATGTTTTAACATTTGGAAAATGAGAGACTTTGAAACACTGCTGCATCCACTGATTTGTTTACCTTTTTTAGGGGAAGAAACGTTTAATTACATTCAGATTATACAAACCAAAAACAGTACATTTTAATCATTCATATTTACAGTCTTTGTAAATAAAGCAGAAAACAGGATGACAATCTCTGATCTCACGTCACATGCAGTTCCACGATCTGTGTTTAGTCTGGAGGTTACTGTTTATTTCAGACGCGTTACAGTTTTGATCATGGTGTATATAAAGTTTGATTGTTTGTGTATGTAGTTCTGATCTGTTCAATATGTCTCAAAAGATTCAGATTTCTTGTAAGAAACCTGTTTCTTGCCGTGAGAAACAAACCAGACAGATGAACTCCTTAAATATTCAACTGGTTTAAATCAGTTTTTTTTTTATTTTGTTAGATTTTTCTTTGATTGGCTTGAAGGGGTATCATTTGATTTGATTGGCTGGAATAAATGTTATTGTGTGCTGATTTGTGTTCTGTTGGTACAGCCCGGTCGGGATGCAAAAGGAGCTGCTCTGGCCCTTTTCACGGCACGCCTGCATCGGCCGGATCTCACTACCCACAAGGCCGTTCTTCAGGCCATTATATATCAGCTGGACAAGGCCATTGAGAGGTAAATATATCTGTAAATAACATCATTACATTTGCAGAAAACATGGCCGCCAGCTTAGCTTCTTCTCTCTCCTCAGCGTTCAGACTCAGAGAGACGGCCTCATTTTCATCTACGACATGACAAACTCCACGTACGGCAACTTTGACTATGAGCTATGCGTCAAGATTTTAAATCTGCTTAAAGTAAGTTCTGAGTATCACAGCTGTTCACATGTTATGATTAGAACTTGATGTGATCTATGGTGATTTTGACTTCCCGACCTGTTATATTTGTAGTTTGTGGGAAAGCAAAGCTTTATTTAAACTCAGTTAATGCTTTTTGCGTATCATATATAATTGCAATGAATTTGGTGCATTTTGGTCATTAGGATAGTGTTTAAGTTTAGTGCTAGTGCTTGAGATGTTTGTGTGTTTGTGTTGTGTAGGGGGCTTTTCCTGCTCGACTGAAATGTGTCTTCATCGTGTCGTCTCCCCTGTGGTTCAGAGCCCCATTCGCAGTTCTGCGCCTGTTCGTGAGAGAAAAACTGAGAGAGAGGGTAAGAGGTTTACAGTCTTTAGGGGCATTTTAAGTGTGGACGAGCTAGTTTAGAGACATATTCGAAAACTGCAGTGTAAACTTAGGTCACTTTTCTAAGTGTATTAATCTTAGAAAAGATTCATCTTTTATTTGTTTGTGTGCGTCACGCAGGTTTGCACCGTGAGAGGACACGAACTGGTCACCCACATTCCCATCGGCTCACTACCGGAACACCTGGGCGGCTCGTCGCAGTACAGCCACATCGCCTGGATCCAGTCCTGCGTCAACTCCAGCTCCTCCTACGTCACTGCCGATTGCTTGGGCAGCTTGTTTCGCTCTTACTCCATGGAACGTGGCAAGAACTCGGAGCCCTTAACTGCCAACCCCCCGTTCCACACAGGTGCCACCCTCCTGGGGGATGGACTGAACTCCAACTGCCCCGTAGCGGATGACGGTAACGCCAATTTGCCAAATCACAGGACAGCAGGGCACGAACATTGGAATGGCTCTATACTGCCATCCTCAGGGAGCATCATGGGGTCCAATGCTAATGTCGTCAACGGGTGTGGCCATCAACCACCCCCACAGTCAGACACTCCCCCTGACACGCCCCTGCATCAAAAACACACCGTTGGTGCCATAGTAACAGGAGGAGGGACTGCGGAACTTATGACATCTCTGGACGACAGTCGACTGGAAGGCAACGATGCTGAGGACGGCCAACAGGATGTGGAGTTTTTAGAAGAGGGGGTGGATGGTGACGGCATTCCACCCCTCCCACTGAAATCTAGGGCGCCTCCCCTCCATCACGGTATGGTACAGGATGTCAGCTGGTTACCGGGGGCAACAGAATCGGCGATGCAGTCAGTGCATGTGGCCGAGCCGGGCGGCATGAGCGTCCACGATCTGGTGCAGCATGTGAAACACAAGAAAAAGAAAGGAATTTATCAGGAGTATGAGGAGATCCGTAAGGAGCCTCCTAGTGGAACCTTTGACTACTCCAAGTAAGTTTGGGGGGGGGCTGTGGTTGGGGGCCTGTATGCTGGGAAACACATTTGTGGATTTGCCTGATGCTCCCAATGTGTTCTGACAGGAAACCGTCCAACCAGATTAAGAATCGCTACAGCGACGTCCTTTGCCTCGACCAATCACGTGTCAGACTCTGTCCGCTTGATGACGACGACGATGAGGTCAGCGTGATGTCACAGTTTTTCTTATGATCTTTTTATACAACTTATTGCTTTAAGTAATTTTTAATTGGTTGTTTACTTTCAGACGTCTGACTATATCAATGCGAGTTTCATGGATGGTTACAAAAGAAGTAACGCGTATATCGCCACTCAGGGTGAGACTTTGTCTTTAAATATTTGTTTTAATTGTTTGTGGAGTATAAAACACACACCTGTTTATACCTGTGGTTGCCTCAATGCTTTCAGGCCCTTTACCAAAAACGTTTGGAGACTTTTGGCGAATGGTTTGGGAGCAAACGGTTTTAATCATCGTTATGACTACAAGGTTAGTTTCATGTTGTTGCATTCTTGTAACTTCTCACAGAGTTTTAACTTACTGTATTTAAACAATACAGCATTGCAACAAGTGTTTTTGAATATCTGACAATTATTCCTTCCAGTAGTTGAAATTAAGTTAAATTTTATTTTGCTGGTAAAACGCCTTTTCTCTTCAGAGTATACTACCTATTATACTGCTGAATTCTTTGTCCTGTATGTAAGACTCATAATAAAGGGAGTAACAATATTCACTTAATATTAATAACAAGAATAACTTAATAAAGGCTCTTTCACTGACTAATGGATCTGTAAGATGTAATCTGTATGTTTTGCCTCTCTATCACCACCGGTGTTCAAAACATGAAACTGCAGGGTACTTTACGTACTTTTCTGTACATTAAAATCTGACCTCTAATTGTAGCTTTAATTATAAGTCATTATTATAAACGTAACATTGAAAATCAGGGTGACTGTTGTAAGCGCTGATGTGACATTGACTCTTGACCCTCTATCTCTCTCAGAGTTGTTGAGCGAGGGCGAGTGAAATGCGGGCAGTACTGGCCGTTAGAGACGGGCCGCACCGAGGATTATGGGTATTTTTTGGTCAGAAATGTCCATATTGAGATGTTTCAGGATTTTAAGCTGTCACGCCTAGAGCTGTTCAACACTCAGGTCAGCGTCTCAGTCTTTCAGTCTGGTTTCCTTTTTTTTTCTTCCTGTCTTTATTTGTCATCAGTATTTGTGATGTAGTTGGCATATTTGTTTATACTACATGTTTGTCTTTAGATTATTTAAAACTTTAGATTATTGGCATAAAGGTTGCTTTAACAGTGCTCTTTTGTAGCTTGTTCAGACTAAAAACTGCCCACGTATACAGGAAAGATTAAAGGTTATAGAAACTGTAATTATGAAGGGACTAATCACTGTTGTTGTTGTAATCATGTGACATATTGGGGGTGGGGTTATCTGAAATGGTTATATCAAAATAATGGACTTTAATTAAGAAACTTTAGGAAAACTGTAGTTTGTAGTTGCCATGTTTTTATTACGCCCTGCTCAGCTTCAGATTTGACTTCACATTTCTAGTAGTTTATTTATGTACAAAATATTAATGAAATATGTTAACAAAGCATTTCTCTTCCAGACAGGAGAATGTAGAGAAGTGTCTCATTATCTGTACATGAGCTGGCCGGATTTTGGCGTTCCCAAGTCTGCGTCAGCCATGTTGGATTTCCGGGCGCACGTAAAGCGGAGACAAGAGTCTGCGTTACAAACCCTGTATCCTGATTGGACAGGACCTCCGGGCGGCCCCCCAGTGGTGGTACACTGCAGCGCAGGCATTGGTCGAACAGGTGGGCTTATCCCTTCACGTAAATCTCCATCTGTGTGTTCCGATGTCTTACCTCTGTTCCTCCACCCTCAGGCACGTTCTGTACTTTAGACATTTGTCTGTCCCGGTTGGAAGACATCGGGACGGTGGACGTCAAGCAAACTGTGCGTCGGATGCGAACGCAGCGGGCCTTCAGCATCCAGACCTGGGACCAGTATTACTTCTGTTACAAGGCGGTGATCGAGTACGCCCAGCGGAGGGGTCTCCTGCAGCCTGTGGAGTGGTCCGACACAGAGCTGGAGACCGACAGCGAGTGAATTGGGCCGGAACTCGAGTGCGACAGACACGGAATGTCTTTTGCCTCTTCTGGTAGATTCCAGAATTCCTTGTTCTTTCTGTTCCGGTGAGGAAGACGAGGAAATGTAGAAGGGGATATATATTCCTGCCACTTTTTAAGCTCTTCTTTCGCCTCTGGAGGAGATTAAAGGCTGCCGCTTGATGTTCGAGTTGTAGCATTTATGGTTTTTGTGTTTTATAAATACTGACTTGCACATTAAGGAACGACAAACTTGAAATATCTGATTTGCGGTGTTGCTGTAATGTGGGGTTACAGTGACGCTTTGTCTGAAGTTTAAACTTGAATTGTTTTTCTCCTTTACATAAAAATAGCAAACAGAACAGGTTACAACAGTTTATTATATTTTTATTATTTTTAGTGTATGTCATGTTCAACTAACCTTCAAGCCAAAGGTATGTTGTCGAATGCTTGGATGTATTCATAATGATCGTTGTGACTTCAACCAGTGTATATTGTGTAACATACGTTTATATATTGTGCATAGCAGCCTTTGAAAAGCCCTGTTTTAATATAAATACCCTCAACTTCCTTCAAAAATGTGTCTATATATAAATATATATAAAGAATATATGTATAAATATGATGTTGGGTTAGAACAATATAAAAAGAGGAGGGAAAAAATGATGTTCTCTCTCTCTCTCTCTCTATATATATATCTTGGTGACTGTTCTAGTCCTGCAGTTTAGATTTGTTCTTTAATCGTAGTCCGAGATCATCTTTAAACCAGCCTTAATGCAGGGCTTCTGTTCACAGACTCCATAATGATGGAGTCCAGACAAAACCATAATGTGAATGGAAAGTGCATCAATCCGGTTTAGAATCTGCTGTGATTGATGTAAACAATTTGAGATTCTCTGAGTGCTGCCCCCTTTCGTCAATCACTGCCCTGTCTCCTCTACAGTCTGAACTCAGCTGGTCTTCTGTGTTATTCTGTCTTACAGTCTTGTCCCCAAGTTTGCTGCCCTGAACACTTATTCTGTTCCCACACACACCCAAATTATAAACACCGAAGTGTTGCATATGGACACAAATTGCTCAAACTGTTAAAATAATTGTTACTTATTGTTATTGTTGACCTGGGGGTCTTCAACGGTGCGTGTTGGAGTCCTGGGGTCTCGGATGCCCCAGTTTTGTGCCTTCAAGCATTCTGTAGCGTTCTGTGTAGTTTCACGCGAGACACAGAACGGCTGGTCTTGCGTACGTGTGAGGATGTTTTTTTAACTCAGGGTATATTTGGTGTTTTTTCTGAAAATCTCTGCATTTGAAATTGTCATTTTAAAAAAAATCTGAAAAACACAAACAACTTTTATTTGAATTTTATACAGCATCCTGTATTATATTGTTTTTATTTATGTGTTTGTAACGTCAGCAGTATTGAAATTTGAATGTTGGTACGAAAAGATGAACAGACATACTATTTTAAACAGATAAGCTAAAGAAATCAAACAACGAAACAAAAGACTGATTTTTTCCATTAGTTCGATGTGGAGTTGTTACTCAGTGTTGTGTTTTGGGAAATAAAGTCTCTTATTTTTCCAGATGCCTAAAGGAGACATTTTTGGATGCACTGTGGACTGTTAATGGACAGAGATTGCGGCCAAAACACAAACAAACTGATCATCATTTGCCAGTCGGCACAAATAAAAGGATGTACACATGACAAAACCAAAAACAAACAGATGTATAATAACTGGAATGTGATGACTAGATTGTGAGACTTTTGGAAAGCTGTCTCCCGAAATATGAATGCTTGTATAATGACAGATTTTAGTGATTGTGTGATTTCACTCGTTGACTGACTATCTGATGCATTTTAGGGCTCAGAAATCACTTGACTGTTTCATACAGCTAAACAAGACTTCAATGAAAGACGGACACTTGTACTCTGGTGTATTAAAGACAGTCGGAAATGCAATATGTGTGTTTTTACTGTTTTCATTTCTTTGGTGCCTAAAGTTCTTGTAATTTTTACCTGACATCTGCGGTCTAGTGTTGCAGTAAACATGAATATTATTCTAAGCCTCAAGAGTGTCTGTGTGTTAAGTGAGTTCAACTGAAATGTGAAGCAATGACTGCATTGAAATATGTGAGCTTTGAAATATATAATGTGTGTTTTTGGAGTATTTATGTCTAAGTTGCTTATAGCCCCATGAGTTGATTGTGAGTTTTAATCTAATTTAAAACCTTTTGGCACAGTGTAAAAAAATCTGTTGGATAAATGTATTGAATGCAGTATGAGGAAAATATTAAAACTACCTGCGGTAAAAATATTATATTTAACATGACACATTAAATTACAACATGACTTGCACTTTAATGATAAACAATTGTTGAAATGCAAAACAAATAGTTATACACAGTAAACAGTGTCCGTCTAACTCATGTTATATACGATCCTTATATATATTATTCTTATTTATGATTATATATGATTATATATAACATATATATAGGAGGAAATAACATTTTTGTCGTGCTTTTCAATTGTACCGCATGTGAGTTTTTCAGTAGCTCCAGTATGTTGATAGACTATATTATGGTGAAACTTTAAAACAGGGGGTCTCAGTATTTAACTCATAAGTTATTATGAAACAACAACAACTCGATACAGAATAAAACACAAGATTTATCGCTTGTAAAGGCTCACAGCTGACAGCAGAGGGCGGCAGCTGTTTTCTTCTGTGGTCATTATCGCGTCTGCAAACCACGTGTTGCTCTGAGAAAAGATCGTCACAGATCATCACATATATGTATAAACGTGTGCGTGAACATTTGTCGTCTGGATAAAACTGGATGTTTAGATATTTAATTACCGTAATTTAACCCATAAAATCTGCGTGTTTACTGTTTAGAGCTCAATTTATAACTTTTGCGTCGATTTTGCAGATGTTTAGACGTCATGTCGTGGCCACGACTAACAAAGTCGATTGTAAACAGCTGACGTCATATCCGGTTCCCGTGTCTTAATTAAAATAATGATAAATTAGTTTTGACCTTAATAGAGATAAATCCTGAGAGAACAACAATGCAGGTGTATAGAATCGGATCGAAATACTGATTTACTTTATTTAAATACCAGCTTTATCTCTGCAGGAAGATTATATAACAGTATAATATAACAGTCTGGAGACAGGACAGTTGCACATGTGATGAAAATGATAACAGTTACAGTGATGAGAAATAACTGAGCTTTAACATTTAAAGTTATAATTCAGTCATTTCGTTACGTTGCCCTGAACGTATGAATGAACGTAAAACGTTATTAAAAATGATTTAATCAGTAAATAATTGTTTAGCTTTTATTACAGCAGTTTTAATGTTTATTTAAGCTGTTTGGCTGTATTAGAAAAATATGTCAGAATATAAAGAGTCGTGTTTACAATAATTCAGGTATTATTTAGAACAGTATAATAATGAATTATAATATTAATTTTAAGCTTTATATTTGTAGGCCAAACTTGGAAAACGGGAATTGTAGTTCCTGTGATGCGCTCGCTGATTGGTCAGTTCACTTCCGGAGAAACACGTTGGAAGAGTCCGCCCGACATCTGGAGGGAGAGAGAGAGAGAGAGAGAGAGAGAGAGAGAGAGAGGTAAAGCAAAAAGAGGAGTAGAACAGGAGAGAGAGAGAGGAAAGGAGGACAGGAGATAGAGGAGACAGGAGAGGCTTGCTGACATCTGAGGTGAGTGATGTGCTGTGATTTAAACGTGACAACAGCTGCTTTGGCGTTTATGAACGTTTCGTATGAGGCGTTTGGTGGTAAATGCGTTTAATATGCGGTAAATATAAAGTTAAGATTGTGTTTCGCCTTTGGTTGCAGATAACAGAGGTAACAGGGGTAACAGAGGTAACAGGGGTAACAGAGGTAACAGAGGTAACAGGGGCTGAACTGCGTCCTGTATCGTTTGTGATTGTTGTCGGTGGCGACAGTAACATAAACGCACGACCCGTTCAATAGCGCCGCGTCCCGTTTGCTTTAGTTTATTAGCGATATAATCGTGATTCGCGTGACTTAACGGGTCGCTTTCGTCTGTATATCGATCCCTCGCTTTTGCGATCAATTGGTTTATTCCTGAAGCAAATACGGGGCGTTCGGGCACGACGTTGCGTTTAAACCACCCGTTCCGTCCCCTCCCATGTCTGTGTAAAGCCACGGCGGCCCGATCGAGGCAGGGCCGATAAAAAGTCAAAGCAGCGGGGATCACAGACAGCCACAAAGGCCCGACGCTAAAGCACCGCCCGTGCGCTTGAGGGTTCGAGCCGCGGCACGTTTGCGCGCCCGGCGGCCCGTGTTGCGCACCCGCGCGCTCAGACCGGCACCGGGAGAAGTCAGTGTGTCTCAATACCATCTCAGTCCTTCAGCTAAAGAACTACAATCACCGACAGTTCCCACCATGAACCATAACGCATTAACTAGCGCTGGTTATGAACGGGAATTTAGGGGTTAAAATATGGAGGGCAGAACGGGGCAGTTATTTAAAAGCTGGTTTCAACATCTGTCAAAGGAGTGTCGTGTGTAGACGTGCCAGTGTTATTCCCATGTTTGTTTGTTAGCCTTTAAGTGTGTTAAAATACAGGGGACTGCTTTCAATACAGTCCAATAGAGTCCCAGGGTCTTAAATGTTGATCAACCAGAGAGGTGGGGTGTGATTTTGTTTTTAGGCTCACTATAGTTTTGCACAAGAATGAATGTTATAAACATATAATGCAGAGGTCCGGTGTTTGCAATAATCTTACTGCAAAACGTTTTGGACCATATTGACACCAACATTCAGCACTTTGAACTTGTGGTCCAATCATAATCAGCTGTAAATGTGATCTATCACATGCATAGATGAGGGTGATATTAGTGCCTAAAGTTGTGATCGTCTATAAAGACTTAAGACTCGAAAACACTGGAAACACCATGAATTCATTAAACCTAGTGACACGGATTGTTCTTGATCTGCTAAACTTGACTTTAATCTCTGGCTTCTTGTCTGTTTACTGTGCAACAGCGGTTCTGTGGACAGCGTTTAGGACAAGGTCCGTGTTTTGGGATTAAGAGTGTCGGAATGTTTGGCTAAGGGCTGTTGTGCTAATAATTTAGTTTACCAACAGCTCAAGAGGATTAGTTGTATGATGTAATGTTTGTTATTCCGTGCATCAGCTTATGTTTGGATGCTCATACAAACATCTTGATGTTAATAGATGTTTTGACCTAACTATGATGAGGACTTAAAACACCATATTTTTGAGGACTGTTTCATGTTTTATAGGAACATTCTATAGACATACAGGTTTTTATTGTGTACAGGCTGTATATTTGTCCCCTTACACGCACCCCACCCCTAAACCTTACAGAAAAGGTTCTGTACTGTTACTGTAATTACAAACGGCGCGCACACACACACACACACACACACACACACTCACACACAGTGATGTCACTGTCACAGAACAGTAACATCTTTTCATAGAGAACGCTTTTGTTACAGCATGTGTGATTTCTTAGGTAAATGTGTGACATCACTTCTAATACCAGTATACTCTGAGTATACTGTGTGCATCTCTTTGTGCATCTCTTTGTGCATCTCTATGTGCATCTCTGTGTGCATCTGTGTCTGTGTGTTCTGTATTCCAGCAGGCTGCTGCACTGTGTTCTGTCTCTGTCTTTAAGGGTCTGGACTTGCTGACTGGGGAAAAAGTGAGTCAGATGGGGATAGAGAGAAAAATGGAGCGAGATGGAGAGAGAGAGTGAGGGAGGGAGAGAGAGAGAGAGAGAGAAAGAAAGAGAGTGAGTGAGTGAGTGAGATGGAGAGAGAGAGAGAGAGAAAGAGAGAGAGATAGTGAGTGAGGGAGGGAGAGAGAAAAAAAGGGAGTGAATGAGATGGAGAGCGAGGGAGAGAAAGAAAGAAAGAAAGAGAGGGGTGGTGTCATGGAGAGACTGCAGCTGATGGAGGAGAGAGGGCTGTTTCGGGGGCTGTTGGGGTATTGTGGGTGTTGTCCTGTTATACTGTTATAGTGCTTCTGTCATGGCTTTTGTTTCCTTTCTGTCTAATTAATTTGTGACTTTACAGCTTTAAAATTCATTTTTATATTTTTCCTCCTAAAGCGCCACAACATTAAAGCTAGAACGATAAACAAACTCAAATCAAGTCGACTTCACAAATGGACTAGTGGGTTGGTGGATATATTTACCACACGGCTAACAGTCAGTGTCTATAATGTGTGTCTTTGCTTTTACTGAACAAAGACGATCAGAGCAACAAAGCAGTTTCATCACAGTGAGACACACATATTGAATTCAGCAGTGTTGAGTCATTAGTGCCGCGATACACGGCTGTGCCTTTAACTCCACACGGCGTTTAGAAATATTTGTGGGTGGGATGCTAGCCTTCATCACAGAGGTCCGGTCAGTTCTGTTGTCATTGGCAGGGGAGATAGATCAAGCCACAATTCCTCTGTAATCTTTACTGTAATCACATTTACTGTAATCTTTGTTTGTTTGTGTGATATCACACTTCTCTCATCTGACTCAGGGCTGTGAAAGTGCTGTTTCATTCCCACTTTGCATTCTGTAGCCGGGTTTGTTTTCTCTTTTAACAATAAGAGACTTGTATTGTTATTTCTCACTCTCTTTTCTCTCAGTCGCTCTATCATTTCTCTCAGTCTGTTTCGTTTCTGTTGTTGTTGGAAGCGAGCAGCTATGTGGCTGCTTATTTAAAGAAAGAAGGGCATTTATGAACCATAGTGTTAGTTTTTTCTAACCAACAGTGTTTGTGTTTAAAGTTGGTTGTGTTGTTTGTCTGCCATTAAACAAACACACAAATGCTGTGACTGATAGTTCAGTTCTCCAAAAATTATGGAACTTCTTTAACGTTTTAGGCAAATAAAAACGTTAAAAGCGTTACTGTGAACGTTAGCATGTTCAAAGAATGTTCAGTTTTTGGGATGTTGTATTAAAGTTATTGCTTGGTTATAAAATGTTATTCAAACAGTTCTACAATGTTCTAAAACATTAAACTTACTATTTAACCTTACAGCAACATTTTTGATGTTATATATTTGATACGTAATTGTTAATTTTAAGAGAACCTTTCTGAGAAGGTTCCCTGTTATCTAGGTCACTGGAAAGACGTCAGATTAATTGATAAACATGACATTACTTCCTGTTTCCTGTTTAATTTTTTCTCAGTGTAAGTACACAGGGCACACAAACACATTCTTCTGTGTGTTTGTCTGAGTGATTGTGTGAGACGAGAGTTTTTTGTTACTTCATGCATTTCTGAACAATATATTTATTCTGTTTCACAGAATGAATTTGTTTATTATTCTCTCTGTAACTCCTTACTTGACCTGCCGGCTCCGCTGTAAAGAAACGAAATTGTGTCGGGCGTATCTGAATTGGAGATTTGAAATGCACAAACTCTGTGCATTAACCTTCTAGAAACTACTTTCTTGTTAAATCTTCTCCCCTCGGTGAACCCTGTCGACAGTCTCGGTTTCTCTGAAGAGTTTCTGACAGAACGATGAGGTGAGACTCGGGTTACTTGCGCACATGAAAGCAAATCTGAGTTTCCACTATTTCTTTGCTGCGACTGAACGCATGTGTGTTTTGTCAAGGCTGTCAGGCGTAGATGTTAATTCATCTGGCAATTTACATGCCTCAGAGCAACCTACTTTCAACCTGACAGATCTAAAGGTGTGTGTGTGTGTGTGTGTGAGAGAGAGAGATGGAGAAACATACCTTGGAATTTCTTAATGTTTTGTACTATAAATATTAGTTTCAACCAATTATGCCTTCAAATTAAAACTGAAGCATTATTACTTCATTAAATAATGTTATTGCAAGAGTTAATTTTGTATCAAATATATATAGACAATTGTGGCCTACTGGGGACAGACTCTGGCTTGCAACCGAAGGTTGCATGTTTGATTCTGGCATGTCAACACTGATTGCTCCTGGTTTGGGTTCAATGTGGGAAAAGTAGAAGCACACTGAACAAACTGTATGATCTAGGGATCTTATTTATGTAGGACAAGCTACCAGGCGTTTCATTCTCAGTGTTATGGGCTTGTTGAAGGGCTTGATGTGACAAATGTCCGGATTTACATGGAATTTGTCAGATTAACATGGAAGAGATTGTGTTTATCTGGTTAAATTATGTTGTAAGAATAAGCAATCGTAAGACTGATACCTCAGTAACATCAACACAACTAATGAAAGTGTTGCATACGTGTTGCAGATGTGTCACACACATTGAATTTTTGACTGGTGAAGTCTGGTAAGGTGAGAACAGAGTTTAAAAATCTGATGACCAATGGGCTGTTAAACCACAGACTGGTGCTTCCAATGGCCATTAGCATGAATATACTGCTGTCTAATCTGATACAGAGTTACTGAGATTCACAGAAATAAAATAGAGAGAGAGAGAGAGAGAGAGAGAGAGAGAAGCTGTTTATCGACTCTGATTTGACGAAGGTTCAGTTCAGTTTTGCATCCACAGGTCTTACAGCTGAAACCATTCTCCAGTCTGACTGTGTTTCCGAGGAAATACTGGGAACAATGGACATGTCCTGTCAGGTTTTATTTATACACCCGCACATACATAAACACAAACCCAGCTAACAGGGAACATGCTCAAAATGTTGCCTAGCATTCAAATGTTCTTGCAGTGACATAATTTATACAACATCTGAAAAACTGGATGTTTTGAACGCTCCCAAAACTCTTAAAATAATGTTTTTAATGTTTTTGTTAAAGGAAACATTATGGAAACATTCTTATAACATAAAATGTATAGCTGGAAATTTTGTCTTGCCATCTCTGTTTGTGTGTGTGTTTCTGTTGCTCTAATGACTTGTAGGTCATGTTCATTGTGGCCCATCCGTCCTGTTCATTGTTTTGGGTTCTGATCACATCAGTTGTGTCCGTGTGTCTCCAGAGGTTTCCCAAATCAGGTCCAAAACTATAAGCCAGATTCAGTTTTGTGCTGGTGTTCATTTGGAAAAGTTCTGCCTCCACAGACAGGATGTGACACGTTCTGATCCGGTTTACTGTGATGTCTTCATCTGCCCGGTTCCCACAATCCTGTTTGGATCTGAGCTTAGCAATAGACCAATAGCTGATGTTTAGCATTTTGTGGGTTATTGTTATAACTGTGGGTTAATGTTATAATTGTGGGTTAATGTTTATGTTAGAATCAAAAGTGAAAGCTTCCATGAATTTCTATGAATCGTTTGGACACTTAGGAGTCTGAGTTTGAATATATTTACATCAGAGAGAACGCAGGACACAAGTCTAAAACTCATTTCAGACGTAAAAAGACTCCATGAAGAATTTGATCCCCTCTCGTTTGGTACATAATAGCGGAATGTTAAACACTAGCTGTTTTTCCCCTTAAGCTAGCGCTAGTTTCCATGCGTTAAGATTGTTGGAGTGTCACGCTAGAAAATTGAGTTTCTGACACTATCACTGAAGCAGAACTCTGGAATGTCATCATCACAATGACATCACTGAAACATTAATACAGATGGACAAGGGTTGTTCTGGGAACGTTCTCAAAACGTTGGCTGACATTTTCAAGAAATTCTAAAGGGTTATCAAAAACATTTTTGCAGTAATGTTAGTAAAATATTTTTACTGTTAAACATTGTAAATATTGAGAATGTTTTTCTTAAATAGTAAATAAAAAAAACGTTTCAGTATTCAGAAATGTTTGAAAGTTGAGTAACGTTTTTATAACCACACAAAGACGTTAAGATAACGTCTAAGTAACTGGACGTCTTGAAAGTTCCTGAACTCTTAAAATGACTTTTAGTGTTTTGTTACTTAATTGGAACGTTAGAGTAACATTTTTACAGCATAAAATTGTTATCTGGGATATCCAGATGTTCAGCGTTAGCTATAGCGACGCCCTCAACCTCCTCCCCCGGTTGCTGTCTGATTCTGCAACAGGAAAAGGGTTTTTTGGCACATTTTAGCTCCTGTCCTGAGTGTGTGTGTGTGTGTGTATTTATTGTTAGCCAGGCTACGTACATCCTCTGTATTGTTTGTATCTTGCTTTGAAAGAACTTGTTGGCATTATTCATGTAGATGGAATTTCCTCACCATGTGTCATCAGACACTCAGTCAGGAATCATATCCTATTAGAAATCCAAAATCCAGTGAGCTTTTGCCGTCCTGAATGAATTAAAATCTCTTAAGTGACTGAGAAGGAATCACATAATCTTACACAAGCAGGATCTCCAAACGTTTTACAAGTAGCTCTTGTCAGGCAAAGACAACATGAGACTTGACTTGCCGTTAACATGTTGCTAATCTAAGACACAGTACCCTAAAAGCATAAAAACACTGATTTCAGATTAATTCTCTTAGCACCGTTGCAATGCATTATGGGATTGCAGGTGTCATAATGGAGGCACGCAGTGTTGCCTTACAGCCAAAAGGTGACATTTTAGAAATCAATGACAACGTTTGTCACCATCATTCCAGATGGAGCAGGGTTATTTTGGCATTATTATGGCAATGTTCTCAAAACGTTGGTTAAATGTTTTCTAAAAATTCTCTTCAAGAATGTTCTACTTAAATAGTTATAAAAAACTTTTTAAAAAGTTTTAAAAACATCACAGTTAAATTTAAATAATGTTTTTATAACCACGCAAAGATGTTAAGATAATGTTCTGAAACAGTCTTAGCATCTGCTAAGTTTTAGCATCTAAGTGTACTCAAAATGTTGTCTCTGTAGGGAGCTTGCTAGGTTTTGATACAGAGCCCTCGTCTTCTGCTGTTTTTCCGGCATGACAGCCGTGATTTATGGAGTTTCATCTCCTTTGATTTTATAGTGGTTATTAGCCGCTGATATGAGCAATACACGCTTGTCACTCTTCATGTGGACATTAACAGAGCAGATTGCATCAAACACAGCTTCTGTCCTTCAGCTCGGCTGCGTTTGTGTATATCAGCATTTTCCTGCTGATCAGAAAGATAGGAAACATCAGAACAACACAGAAGATGTTGGCAGGTCCACACAGACATCACATCATCTGCAGAGTTTCACTGAAAGCTAAAACCCAATTTACTCAAAATCCTGTAAATTCTATCCCCCCCAAATCTGTCTGCGCAGATTCCTATTGGCTAATCCTGTTGTAGTCAAATTAAGATGTACAAAAGCAAGTGTTTTAGTGTGTAAAGAACAATATTTCAGTTTTTAAAAATTAAGATTTTGTCATGTTTTTTTGCTTTAGAGTTCCTCAGAAGAGTTTCTAAGTAGAGTTCTTCAGTTGAGTTCCTCAGTTGGCTGTTGAGTTCTTTTGAGATTATATAGTTCTTCCGAAGGTTCTGCTATAGCTTTAAGCCATAAACTTTCTTTTGAAACACTTTGCAAGAATAAATGGAAAAAAACGCAGTAAATTCTAAGGAGGGTAAAATTGTCTGTGTGCTGCTGGAAGGGACACAACAAATGAATCTCAAAGCTCTTGTGAGCACAAGCGAGTGTTTATACAGATGTTGTGGGATTCGGTTCTTTCTTCTTTTCTCTTTCTGTTGCCTTTAGCACTCCAATTCCCTCGTTCTCGCTATCTCTCGTTCATTTTCTCATTTTTTTCCTCAGTGATTTGGCAGCTGTTTTAAGAGCGAGTGCAGTCTACTGGAAACTGCGTCTGTGGCGAGATTTCTCCTCTGAAATATGATCTTGACTTTTGCTTTTCCCAGCATTTGTCTGTGTATTAATGTGTCTGTGTGTTTGTGAGGGTTTGAATTGTGTTTATATCTGTTTCTTCTCACCGAACACTGACTGAATGCGCTTTTGCGGCAGGCCGGAGAGTCTGCGGTTATAAGAAGCAGATAGCTAATGTTCCACCCCGTTTCTGTCGCTAAATAAACTCTCTTTAACCTCCGGTCTGTTTGTGTGCACAAATGTCTCTCGTTCTCTCACCCAGGAGAAAAAATTTTCAGCTGCTAAAACTGTCAGTTAGCGTCTTAAATGCGTCTAACTAAATAAATAGTTAGTTTAAATGCGTCTTTATGTTCCAGTTGATGTTTATGTCTTGTGTTATTATTGACTTACTGTGACACACAAACACGCTGAAAATTCCAGTGAGAAACAAACCTGACAGTCTTTTTCCTTTTATTTCAGACGAGGCGTCTCCTTCAAAGGTGAAGACGCATCTCTCTTCCTGCAGAGATACAGGTTTGTGTCTGTGTGTGTGTCCCCATGTGTGTTTAGGAGACAATTTAAGGTTGCAACAATGTTTTCCTATCATCTCCATTATGTAACAAAAACATAAATAATGTTTTTTTTTAATGAGCGATCAAAACATTTCACATTATATGAACCTTTTTGCTTGTTTATAAGAATTTTTTTTTTTAATTTCTAATGTTCCACTAACTGCTTAAAAATAATATTTTTGATATATGACTATATTTATTGCAAGAGCAACATTTTGATAACGTTGAGAGATAACGTCTAGAGAACGTTAGCCAACGTTCTGAGAATGTTCCCTGTCAGCTGAGGAGAAGCGTGTGAGCTTTTCTGAGATGGAGAATTAAAGCTTTCTGAAAATGACATGCCAGGAATTCTTGCTTTTCCGTACATTCCTGTTATTCTGTTATTCTGTGTAGACTCCTGGATTTCAGGGTGTGTTTGTGTGTGTGGTTTGTTAGTGTTTGTGTATGTTAGTGTTTGAGAGAGTGTGTGTGTGTGTGTTATGATTATAGCTATAGTATCCAGACAGCAACTCTTTCTGGTCACAGTGCTGCAGAATTCATTCTGTAAGAGCTGGAAGGAGAGGAAATGAACAGAGCTATAAATGTGGACACACACGCACATATATAAACATGGATTTTATTTAACCAATCTATTGACAGAATCACATTTTTTGTGTCACCTAGCTGCAGTTATTGTCGGTTAAGCTTCAGATGTCCTTCGATCGGTGTTATAAAACATTATTTCTTTCATTGACTGAGTGTGTTTGTGGCTCCACCCTGACAGTTATTCTTGTGTTAGCGCTCCGGTGACATATTCCCACTCCATGTTGTTCACACGCACATCAGGAAACGTCCCAGGAGACGAACACACACGCTAGCCTTAGCTGACACAAGTCGTGCTGCAAATGTGTTCATTAAGAATTTCCACATGCTATTTTCTCATCATCAATTTCGTTCAGAACACATTTCTCGCTGCGTCCATGGTGATATTCTGGGCTGGTGCTGATTGGCCGAAACCTTGATGATGCATTGATTCCACATCATGGCCCAGGAGGCTCTGTGGAAATACCCACAATCCTCAGCTCTCTGGTAAGAGTGCCTGACTGCTTGTTATATGTATGTGTAAAAATGTATGTATGTGTGTTAAACATTCTGTGTTTGTGTTATCATATGATCTTGTGCAAAGTTAATTTGTATTTTACATTTGAACATAATTTGTATTTAAAATTGAAGCTGTATATTTTATGGATGTAGTTATTTGAAAGATTTTAAAGTTGTAGCTTGTAGTAGATCGATAATGTCTTTGTTTTAAATCCTCTGTTCCAAAACCTAAAAATTTATTAAAATTTATTTCTGTGTATGTTTCTGCTCATTGCAGCATTACACTATTATCTTAACATGCTAGCATCAAACTAGCTAAACTAAATTTTAGCTAAACTAAAATACTTTGAGCTTATAGCTTGGAATATAGAATGTTTAGAATTGGTCATTTAAAAATCTTTCTCTAACGTTTTCAAACGTTATTTTAAAAACATTCAGTGTCCATGTTTCAGTCATTATATTACTGTTACAGGTTGTTTATAAAAAAAGCTTTTTTAATTCAGAGGTTTAAACTTAAGAATAGCATTTTTATATGATATATAATGTTAAAAAATTGCCAGCATTACAGCAGGATCTTTTGATAACGTTGAGAAAACATTAGCCAACATTCTGAGAATGGTCCCTATCAGCTGGGTAGTTTCCATGGTGATAAGGATGGCTGGCACAGAGGATGATGAAAGATGTTTACCACTTTGTTTTTTTTTTGCAGATTCACAGTGACACCGTTTTAGACTCCATAAAACCAGTGGAAGGTCAGACAGCCATCATCCTCACAATCCGGTTTGTGTTTATATGTGAATTGATGTCACAGTGACTCTAGTGTCTGTGTGAATCGCAGTTGTGAGTGTACACACTAACTCAGCTTATCTGTCTGCAAAAACAGGATTAAATTTGTCTCCAATCACATCAGAGCAGGAAAGATGGGGCTGAAAATCAGATATGAATCAAATTCAGTTCAGATTAACTTTATTTTTAATGTGCTAATTCAGTTTGATAGCTTCAAACTCTAGTCTGTAGAGCTGCTTTAGCAAAAATTAATTAAATCAGACTTTAATTCAATGAATTCTATTTATTTTATTATTTTCTAATAGAACCAGTAACATGCATTATAAAAGTAAATTTTTGACTGTTTATTTAATAAAGAGAATTATGTGCTATCAATGTGTTTACATTGGTTTGCAAAACTTAAATGGGTCTTTATCTCTGTTTTGGTTTTAATTCCTTTTTCACTTTTTCTTGTTTTAGATATGATGTCAGTCTGCGTGCCCCCACCGCCCAACTCCTCCCCCTCAGTGGATGTAGCCAATCGCAACGGGCCCTCAGTAACTCCGCCCACTTCCCTCAGCTTGCGTTCTTCACACAATCAAATGCTTAGTGGCGATGTCATCAAGCAGGGCCAGGGGACGCCTCCCAAATGTCGAAAGAAGTACGCGCTCACAAACATTCAGAGCGCGATGGGACTCGGCGAAGGAGGGACGCCATCATCATCATCATCATCTACTACCGCTAATCCTAAACTGGCCAAAAACGGTGCAAATCAGTTACGTAAGGCAGCAGAATGCCAAGACCACAACAGGAACACCACCAAAGAAGAAGAAGAAGAAGAAGATGAAAACGAGGCTGTTGAATCAGAACTCCTGGTGGAAGATGAGTTGAACGTTGGGGATTTAAGCCTTGACAGTGAGTCTAACACTGAAGTCGAAACCAGCGACTTTGACCCTAATAGCGAGTTTGTTAATGAGGATGTAATTGAGTTAATTCACGATGACACTAATGAGGAGAATCTCATTCAGCGTGTGGAGAACTGTGACAATCTGCTCATTCTATCTGATAAACGAGAAATCGTCTCAGACAGGAAGTCTCACGAGGACCTGAAGACCAAGAGTTACCTGGACGACCCATCATGTGACCTTCCTGACACGCAGAATGATGATGTCACAAAGCCGCTGCTGGAAAACGAGAAGAATCCTTGTCCCACGTCTCCAAGGAAACAACAGAGCCCTGAGGACACACCCTTGCTGTCTGTTGGCTCTTCATCTTCTTCCTCACCAGAGGTGAAAAAAGACAGACCGCGGACGGGGGCCAAGACAGACCGGGCGTTAAACCGCATCCAGAACCTTCCACACAGCGATGAGGAGTCCAGCTGGACCACACTGTCACAGGACAGCGTGTCGCTGGGCTCACCTGAGCAGAACGGTTAGTATATCGGAGAGGGTTGCGATGTGTGTGTCTGTGCAGATCACTGGTGTGGTTTTGTGTGTGTGTGTTTGGCCTGGTGTTGTGGATGTAGAACACTCATGAAGTGTGTGTGGTTTTCGGTTTGGCACTGTGACTTTCGTGTGTTTGGGTTTTGCTCACTGCAGTGTGATGAGTAAGTTGGTTAGCCAATGTCTGGTTTTGGTTTTGGCAAAGGATTGAGGCTGTGGGGAAATTATTGAAATTATTAGAACTAGTGAAATTATTATTTCACTATTTACTTCTTTCAATGTGTCGGTAAACACAGCAAGACAGGATAAAATGTCATGTATGTTTTCTACTGTAAGTCTTAGTGACATAATGTCTGTTTCTGTGGTTACAATCAAGTCTCATATCAACCAGGCTGCTGTTGACACAGTGTTAGTCTGTTTCTCTCACCACACACAGGAAACTCTCACAGGTGTGTGTGGTGGGTCTGTTTGTTATTATGGCTTTAGTGTGAACAGATTTTACACCCAGACTTTAGCTGAGATTTCTGCAGAAGTGTTTGAACACAGAAGTGTTTGTTGTGTGTGCAAATGTTCCTTAAGCACCTTTGGCACTTAAAACATAAACAGTTCACATCATGGTCACATGACCATATGTTGGGTGAGACTGCAGGTAAATTTATACCGGGGATACAGAACGTGGGCTCAGGTGGCCGTACGACCAATCACGTGTCACGGACAGACAGGAAGCTGATAACATACAGGAAGTCTGTTTTGAATAAGAAATAAACAACAACCAAAAACACTCTTTCCCTTCTCTTCTGTCCTCCACCTCGACTCTCGTTCTCTCTCTCTCTGTCTCCATCGGTCGCTCGTCCCCTCTCTCTCCAGCCGTATCTCTGTTTCTCCTCACTCTCCTCTCATGTCATCCTCTCGGCTTGCGACGGCTCAGTCATGATGCTGGCTAAAGACTACATGCTGGCCATTGTTATAGTGAATTATGAGGGTAAGTACTGCATGTGTGCGTGTCTGGGTACAGATGAGCTTGTGAGTCAGGGCTGCGCATGTAGCTGCGCATCTCGGTTGCGTGTGCATGCTTATAAATGCAGGGAGAGAGGAGCGAGATGAAGAGGGGGATGCAGCAAGGGGTGTCGCAAACTGTGTGCGGAATACCAAAGTTTGTGCATGCGTTCACATCTCTGTTTGCGCGGTTGTGCGCGGGTGCCTCAGTTTTACAGCTGCACTCCCCCAGGACATGAGAGAGAGAGAGAGAGAGACATAAAACAAAGTGGGTCGGTTGTTAAATCCAGCAAAGAAAACTAGGTTGAGTATAGTCCATACCAGCTTCTGCTCCCTCTGTGTGGATTTCAAACACAGACACTGTTTTCTGTGCCTCATTTTCTTATTAAAAGAAAGTTAAGGGTCAGTTGATGCCTTTTAATGTGCGCTGGCGTTCACTTGACACTAGTGTTGGTTGGTTAGCTAATAGCTGTTTCGCTCAGTTTCTCAGTTCTGTGGGCGAATCATGAGCGTTTGTTGAAGTGTGACATGTTTTAAAGAAACAGTGCCTGCTAAAATCGGCTTCAGAGTGTGTGATGTGTGAAGCATAAACCTAAGCTGTGAACTGCTGTTAACTTTATGCTAGTCATGGTCTTTAAATGCAGTTTGCGGTTTATTAGCAAAATAAAACCATTATGAGGTCCTTGTTTCCACGGACAGGCGCTGGGAAGATCTAAGGCTTAGATCATTATATGAGCCTCATTAGTTCAATTATTTTTTAAACGTTCTGTAAATGTTTACAGTTTGGACTTGGACTGGGCTACAGTAGAAATGTCACAACAGGTTTATACTGTGTATCTGTATCTACTGTGTATCTGTTTGCGCAGCAAACTCTGATAGTATAAGATTGTGGACATACTGCACACTTGTGGAGCGACCTTTGACCTTCCTCACGTGTTCACAGATATCTGGGGTGAGCGATCATTTCAGACGGACCCTGATTTGCCTCCAGGGTGGAAGATGATGACAGACATGGCTGGTATTTATTACTGGCACATTCCAACGGGCACCACACAGTGGGAGAGACCCGCCCCATGCCATCCGGTGCCAACTGGACCCAGCCGCAAACATTCCCTGGGCTCCCTGTCTCCCTCGCCCACCCCGGATCATGAGGTAGCCACACACACCCAACCGTATATATTTAAAATTTTGTGGTTACTCAAACTAGGCATCGAGTTGACTTAGACTTGACCTTTCACCTAACTTAAATTTGTGCTTTACTTAAGCTTGATCTTTTGCTTAATTTAATTAATTTTCTTTTAAAACTTGAGTTTAGTCTAGTGTGATTTAGGCTTAAGCTTGACTGTTAATGTTAAATTTGAGCTTGACTTAAGCTTGATCTTTTGCTTAATTTAAGGAATTCAGGTTTCAAAATTTATTGATCATTCGGCTCAGGTAAACAACAAGAAACCACATTGACCAAATACTTTCTCTGTGTCTCTTTTATTTTCTCCTTTGCTTCTAGTCGATGTCTCACGCCGATGTGTTTTTCGGAGCATCGAGTCGTTCTGGAAGCATCACCTCTGACAGCTCCTCTGACCCCGCCCCCGTCCCCTCCTCTTCCTGTTTGGACCCCATCCTCTCCTCAAACTCCTCGTCCTCCGACGGCAGCGTTCCCTCCTGTGGATTTATCAACAGCTGCTACTTTGTAAGTCTTTTCATCAAACCCGTTTCACAGTGAAGCCAAACCTCTGCAGCTGCATCCTGCAAGCCCTTTCATTATACGCAGATATAACACAAGCCTAAACATTAGCATTAAACCTGAGAACCTGAGCTTTGCATTATTTACACATGTAAGCAATGAAAAAAACAAGTCAAGATTAGAGAAGAACTTAAGATTTGTTGTTTATGGTTGCCAAGCAACCTTCAGTTTAACAGATGTGTGTAAAATGGCTGCTGAGTCATGTAGAAAATACAGGCGTTGTATAACGTGTCATTTATTTGTTATGAATCTTATCTTGTAATCTTATCTTTTGGCATCAGCTTTAAAAT
>JBAJNP010003517.1:0-39141 GCA_036877545.1 Yasuhikotakia modesta | reverse complement strand
ATTAGCAGGCAGATAGATATACAGACATTTCCAGCTTTTTCCAACATGTAAACGCTTCTACTCTTGCCTAGAAAAATGCTGTTAACTGCACAAGAACGTTTGTTCTGATTTTGCTTGTAAGTTGATCTATTATTTTAATGCAATCTTTCCTTGATATGTAATTTATGATGATTATACGTATTCACTGTATTCTTGTGTATTTGCCGATCCAAGGAAGTTTTCCACAAGTCTTAGTCCCGGTCTGCAGAGGAACATGTGGCATCTCATTCAAACTATTAATCACACTAAAGGATTTGATTTTTTATAGAGTTTCACACTGTTGCTGCAATCATCATCATCAGTCCTCAATATGTGATAAAACATGATGGGGAACATATTAGTGTTTGGGGTCATAAAGGACAAATTTAGCTGAGGCAGTAAAGTCTTACACCCCAGTGGGAACATAATAAAATACATTTAAGTGAATATATAAGCATTAATACTGTACTGACTTAAACCTGTTTAAAGCATTTGGAGGGCACAAGGACATAGCAATCTGTTTCACTGCACTGCAGTGTCTAAGCTTTACAATTGCTATTTCTTTATGATATTTAAACAGAAAGAAAACCATCACTTAACATTGTACAACTAACAACATTTACTATTAAATCATATTAAAACTAAATAATACAATGCTTGGTGTTTAAAGTAACAGTAGCTAAAACTGATATTTCAAGAGGTTATAATTGGCATGTTTGTGTCTGTCTGCATATTTGCATTCATATAAAGGTATGATTGTGAATGCTCATTAATTTATATGAATGCATATATGCAAGCATATGTGTGTGTGTTAATGCAGAGATGCACAGATGCGCCACACCATAAGGCAGTGTACTGATTAGGGCAGTGTGTGTTGCATGAATCAAAGGGCACGAAAAGGAAACGATCAATCTAACTAATGGGAATCCCTGATGAGGAGTGTGGGCAGAGTCACCCAGCTGTACCATCTCAGTGACCTCCCAGCTTCAAAACACACACACATTTTACAATAGTGTGCCACCCCATTTTCTTAATGCACCCAAATGTCATCACAGTAATCTTAGAAACACTATTCAAATTATCCAAAAACTGCATATTTACACACTCTAACAATGATAAATACCCACCTAACAATGATATACTGTACCATTTTATATAGATACAGCATAATCAGAATCCTTAAATTATATTCGTAGTTAACCCTAGATATTTATTAACCACTATTATTTTGTATTAACATTTTGTAATAGTATATAGTATTATATACAGTATATATTATAATATTCTTCTTTATTAATTTTTTTATGTATGCATACACCCACACATGCAAACACACACTATACATTCTACTAAGGAACAAAATAACAGGAACACATGCACACACAGAGACACACACGGCCTGAATTACATATGTCCGGCAGCATAGCAGGGCCAAACACATGCAATGTGTCATTGTTTCTGAGTATCATTGTTCAGTAAAGCTCTCCACATGTGTCGACCATATTTATCCACCCTAGAGGACTCACTCCATGCGGGAGTCCGACATACAGACAGATGAAAAAGCACGCATGTGTCATGTGGTGAGTGTGAGTCAGTGTAGAGTGAGTGGCAGAGGTTTGTTTTTTGACAGCAGACTAGAAGGGTGTAGTGCACTCTGGGCATCTTTGGGTATCACATTTCATCCTTCTAGAAGATCAAGAGCAATATCACCAAATACACAATTCCTGTAGTCTCTGTGTTTTAAGCACAGTTAATGTATATAGAGCTAACCGACTGATTTGATAGTCATGCACAATTAACAAGACACAACTTATCTAAGGGATTCTGCGCATGCATGCATTAATAAAGAAAAATGTGCTAACCGTGACTTGATTAAAATCAGGAAGGAACCTTTGACCTCAAGTTGGAGGATAATGTGTAAGCCAAGGGGAATGCATTCCTGATACCCAGCATGAATCAGAGCCTTTGCCGTCCTTTTGGACGTTAGTTTAAGATTGCTTGGTTGCATAGAGCTCCCTTTAGTGCCGGGCGGACTTTCATAAAATTGATTTTCTGAGTACACCCTTTTAGCGGCTATAAGCTTGAAATATGAACCCTTCATTGCTGAGAGCATTTCTTCTCAATTTTTTCCCTCTCTACTTTATTTCTTTTTCTCTTTTTATTATTTTTTTATCACTCCATAACTAATGATCTGGGGAGGGAGTGTGTTTGAAATACTCCACAGTAACCATTTTCATAATTAAACATTTCTAATTCTGGAGCTTTGGCTGGCTCCGAGCAAACAGGCAGCGGCGGCGGAGTGGGAAACATTCAACGCCTTTCATTAGAGCTCTTTTTAAATCAGTGCTCCGGTTAATGCATTCACTAATGAAGCAAGAGGACATTTAGCATCCCTGCTCATTAGGAGCTAAACTGCGGCCATTTGTTTGTACAGGAGAGAGAGAGGGTTATCAAAGCGTACGGTCAATCACATTTAATAACGGGGAGGTATTACTCTTTAATGAGTTCTTTAAAATGATCAGAAATCTGAAAATGAGTGTCCTTTGAGGATACTGCACTATAAACAAAATAAACACAGTTGTTTTTTGGCCTAGTAAAACTGCAGGCTTCAGGGTTGGCACAAATTACACTGTTGTGTTTCAGGGCTTTCAGCAAATGTGCTAAAATAATTGACAACTTTCCTTTCGGTCTAAGAAAGTGATATATTATGATACAGTATAACGCTGCTATTTTAAATCACAGGCTTCAGTGGCTTGACACTACATGTCAATTCATCACCTACTGACGGCCTGCCGCTCTACAGCATTCCACCTGAAAAATGATACTTACAAATGATGATAAACATCAACACATTTGTTATGTGGAGAGTAATAGATGGCACTGCACAATCCCCGGTGCTCTATGTTCGGGAACCTTCAGTAACAACACTGTTTACATTATTAACAGAGCTGGAAATAATAATTGGCCATATATTTCTAACCGTCACTTCCCCTCCGCCAGAGGTGCTTGACATTCTGCAGCGGTTTATAATGTAAATGACAAAAATGGTATTTATTCCATATCTTAAAAGCCAATGAAGTGATTGAGAACAGAAAATAAGCCGGCTACAGGTGGGGGTCAATTATCATTTGAATAATCGAGGCAGCAGCGTGGCAAAGCAGAGCCTCTCTGAAGTGTGACACGTTTTTATCTTCATGCATTTCAATGAAGTCAGACCTGTACATAAAAGGTTATCACCTAGGAAACATATTTGCCTAAGCACAAGTTAAACAGGCGAGTGAGATCAGCATAGATATTCAATTTAGCCAGCCAACCTTGAACTATAAATATTTCAATAAAACCCAATGAGAGCGTTCTCACTCGCTCTCTACCCCCCCTTTCCTCCCTCCGCCCTCCTTTGATCCAATTCCATTTAGCAGTGGGAGATAGGGGAATGAAGGGGGATGGGATTTATAAAAGGAAAGAAGAAAAAAGAGAAAAGGAATATGACGGGTGGGGGTGAGGAACTCGGCATACTGTAGTTTAGCTAAATGCGTTGTTAGATGCATCTGGCCATGGAAAGAAGGATTGACGGATGAAAGCAGACTGACAGGAACAGTATGAGAGAAAGAGAGAATTTAAGAAAAAAAGAGAAGAAACAGACATCAATTTTATAGCTGAGCTGCGGGCAATGGTGTATCCTACATTCAGAAGACATTAAATCATCAATTATTCGTTGGCTTCTTGTTCTATCTTTATCTTTCTCAAGTAGATCATGATGTCACAGTGGCCCTATCAGCGTCCCTTTGCTTCACAGATATTAACACAATGTGTCCCTGCAAAGCAGACAGATTAAGCACAATTGCTCCCCATAAATACTTTAAACTTTTAATGAAGTTATCATTTATCTGAACATAAACCTTTCAAGCAAAAACTATTTTTAGAGCAGTACCATTTGGGTTCTTTCATGATCTGGTATGTAATGCTATGCTAATTCGACTATATTTGTTTTGCAATTACAGTAACTAATGCTGCTATAGATTTCTTTTTACTAGTTGGGCCATAACATCTACTTTAAGTCATTGTATTAAAACCCATAAACAAACAAACAAACACACACACACCTACTTGGCTGTGTAAGTGTAAATTCTTATGTAAACAAGAACAATAATTTTTTTAAAAAAATAAGTAGTTTTACTACTATACTTTCTAACCTAACTCTAAAAGAAAACTCCATCCAATCCAACAGGAAGGTTTTGTATGATTTTGTTTACTTCCGAGGACAATTTTGTCCTCAAAGTATATCTAAGCAACTGCTCCCCACCTATTCCCACACTGACACACATATACACACACCTCAACTCAATGCCACCACATCATGCAAACTCTCTCTCTCCCCTCCATTCTACATCACACCGACTGACAAGCTGCTTAACTGCCTCTCAGTGCATTATGAAGAGAAGAAAGAGCCCCCCTCCGCAGGACTAAGCCACCCATAGAGACCCCGATCAGTGCCGTGTTGTGACAGAGGACCTGTCAGTGGGGCCAGGCTACAGTATCACTGGGCTGATTTAGCGCCGTCCAGACAGGGTGACAGAAGGTGAAAGCTCCAGCTATTTGTCACTGCTGTGCCCGTGTCAAAGTGTCAGGTGTGGGGACAGAGGGGGAGTGCAGCTGGGCTGATAGTAGAAGAGACAGGCCCGTATGGTCCGAGACCCAGCAGCCTGTCAACCAGGAGTCAAAGTCTGGGCTCTTCTGGGGAGCTGAACCCCTCCTATCTTCTTTCTTGCTTTCTTTTTTCTTCTTTCTGACACAAGGTGATCTCTCTTTTCCTCCCTGTCTGTTTCTCAATGTGCCTTTCCACAATTTCTCAAAGCATCTTTCTCCACTCAGTGTCTCTTTATCTTAAAAACATATCCACCTAAAGCCCGTCGCTCGCTCTCGCTCTCAGTTGTATCTCCCAGGCCACAGTTCAGCTCTCAGATCAGAGGTGCAGCTGTACATATCCAGGGCCTTGTGAAAATGTGTTAGAAAGCAGATAAAGAGCCCATATCACTGCAGAAAAATTCTAACTATTTTAACATAAAAATAGTTCAATGATCAGTTGCTGCTTTAAGTTATAAGGATAACCATAAATGTACAAACCATGAATTCTGAATGTCACAAATAAAATATGAATCATTTTCATATTTATCATCAACATTTTCAAATTATATTTACTTTAAAAGTACTTATTATAAATTAAATATATTTAGTGATATATATATAAGTGAATTAGTTTAATTATTTTGATGCAATATAAAAACATGTTTTCATGACTTATTATTCATATAATCATTTTATAGACAAAACATTTTCTCAAAGTATAAGCCACTATCTGTGAAAAACAACTGTGAAAATGAAAAACAACTGTGTTCAAAAACAAAGTATCCACAAAGTACTTTGGCCAAATAACAGGGGTAAAAAATAAATAAAGATTTACCCTCAAGACTTTAAATCCATAAAGATTACGGGCAAAACTAACAACAGCAGCAAAACAAATTAAGCAGCATATGAAGACCAAAAACAACATTAAATGTGTTCATAAGAAACAAGTAATTCATTTCTTTAGTCTTTCTTAAGCCTCTTTTCTTGAATATTTACTGGAGGGGGAGTGTGAGCAGTGTTTATAGTTGGGTCAAACACAGGCTCTTCAGCTTAATAGGGGATTACGGCTCTCTTCCACAAAAGAACACTAGCTGACTTTAGCAGCAGTGTAACTGCCATTTCTCCCGCTCAGATGCAGATTCATCTGCACGAGTGTGATGAAGTGATAAAGGATTAGAGGAGCAGAGGAGGTGGCAGGAGGAGGGAGGCAGCGCTTCCTGACAGTGATGGGCCTGGTTGTTTGTCCCCATCACATTTATGCTCTTCCTCTTTTTTTTTGTCTAGTTTTGTTGGCTCGTCTTAATGCCAGTCCCCCTCCCCAAGTCCATCTGGTACCTTTGCTCACCCCCTAAACAAGAGCCCACTGGACTAATTACTCGGATGCGCGCACACACACACACATTCTCTGAGATTTTTTTAAAGGAAATATATTCAATTAGTTTGTAATACATTCATAAGTTAACAACAATGCTATAGGTCATTTTGATATTTTGACATTTTGACATGTTTTTCAAAAGATAAGACAACTTGAGAAGTTGCCTTTCACAACTAAAAGAGCAAAATAAATCATTAAAAATACTTCAGCAGAATAGTTCACTTCAGCACAATGTTTTGACATTTGAGCATTTCGGAAATTGTTCACGTTGAGCTGTCACACTTCATATGTGCTAGTCGTTTAACCTTCCACTCAACAGTTTAATGTGGTCCATGTTAAAGGCTTAGCCTTCAACTTGGAGAAAGACTTTTATATAATATAACATATAATTCAGTATATAGCACAATGGCTCTTAGATTATACAGCACGAGAGAACAGAAATCAAGACATTGATGTTAACAAGTCTTGAGGAAGAGAATTTATAGGAACCCACTCAGTAGTTGCCAACGATTGTTCAGAAATGTATTTTAACTTATAGTACCTTTAGGTCTTACAGATGTCTAATGTCTCTATGCTAAACATGATAAGATCAAGTTGCTCCAAGTGTCATAGTTAAACTACGTCCCACAGCCATGTATATTCAATCATTTACTCAATCATTTCTTTATTAGAATATTTTGTAAAATAAAAATGTTTGTTGTAAATTTCAATCCTTAGAAGAATGCAAGAAAAAAACTCATCATTCATCACAAACTCTGTGAATGTCCAGGTTTTAAAATGGTCACGGGTGATTTTTGACCCTTAAGACAACATGGGTTAAAGGGGAAAATAATGCAGTTAGTTATTTAGTCTCACTATGAAGTGTTCAATAAAAGATAATAGAAAAGCCTGGGAAGACCTTGTTTAATGTAGGACACCTACAAGACAAAGACATCTTCTCATGGTTAACAGCTGCTTACAGTGAGAACACAGTGTGATCCTATCTGGTGGAACAGACAGATAGATTTGGGCTGCGGCCTGAACAAGCCGGGGCACAGACTGCATGTATGTGAGCGCTGGCATGCCATCAGGACATGGAAGATGCATTCATGTACAGATCCAAAAACCAAAGGCCAGACTGGAACAGGAGCATTGCCACGGTAACAGCCGGTTGTGTTCACACACACACTCGTTTGACACACTTTAAATGGGGCCACCTCAAGAACAGTTTCCTAAGTATTCAGCAAACATCCTGCCAGCATTTTGCTTGAGTGTCAAAGGGAAACAGAGGGTCCTAACAGACAGCTCAACAGGGTGCCAGTCAAATGAACCTGGAATGGCATCAATAATTTCTTTCACGTCATTTCAAATACATTTAGATACAAATGGATATTTTATATCACTTTAAATAGTCCTTTGTATATCAAATACTCCTAATTTAAATAAACATATGGCGTTTAGTCACTTACTGTCTTTAGTTTTTCTGTATATTTGTTTCATTTGTTTTTATATTATAGTATAGCATTTAGTATGATCAAATATTTTTTTTCTAAAGCAACATAAATGTAAAAAAAACAAGGGATTGATCATAAACACAAGCAATTGATGATTTTCCCCCAGTTTGTTTAGTCAACACCAGTTCTTTTCATGTTAAGATGTAATAATTGTATAGCATGCTTTGATTTCTTTTTGCTGACAGTAACAAACACATCTCACAGTGGGAATCCAGTGGAGAACACAGAGGAACAGAGGCAATCAGTTAGAGACAAACATATTTGGGTTTTGCTTGGGTGTAACATGTCAAACACACACTCACATACAGGAATAAGACAGAACGAATGTGCCACGGGCCACATTAAATTCAAAGTCATTTATTGCTCATTTGATGTGGGGCTACTCAAAGATAAACAAGCCACTGTTTTTCACCTTCACTAAAGCTATTCTCTCTCCCTCTCTTTCTTTCTGCCACACACTCACTCGTTCTCCACACTAACTTCATGGTGAACAGAGACATGCTTCAATTAAACCCAAATATCCGCGACTTTAAAAACAGTCACAATTAGCTTTGTAGATTTTCTGCAGAACACACACACTGCTTTGGTCTTTTCACTCTTTCAGAATCCCCACATCTCCTTGTCCACCTTTACATCCATCTCTCTCTATCCACACGTCAGGTCATGCGTGGACATCTGACCTGTATCCTGAACAAAGTGGGTAATTGGAGCGACCAAGAAATAAAAAAAATCAAAGTGAGAGCGCAATAGAAACTCAAGGAGATTGAATGTTCATTTATTGCAGGTTGGAGCCCCACTGTGGATGTAAATGAAAGGCTGTTCTGTCCTAGAGTAGCCATCCACTACGACCAAGCTCCTCACTCAGGCAATGGTCCACTAAAGAGGGGCTTCACATAGTCACCAAATCTCCTCAAGTACACACACACACACACACACACTTATTGAAGGTATAGCCACTCTACAGAAACTAAGTTACTGAAGCTCTTACAGTCTTTGGTATACACTCACACTTACTAACTGAAGCTCTGGTTTCCACACACTCACTTTCTTCCTCTCTCCCACACATTTGATCAACACTTAATTCCATCAAACAAACTGAGTCCACGGGTGTCACCACACTTGGGTGCAGTTGCATACAATGTGTTTAATGCAACACGGCTGTAGTCTTTCAAGTGAAAAGTATTTCCACAAATACAGTCACAAGCCATACAAAACCATTAGGCGGTATTAAAGAAACTAAGCTTGTACTGCTTGCTATGCAGTTACTACAATGTTTTAACCTATCCATGGTTATATTTTAAAAAATCATCACTACTGTTAGATCTGTTAGTCATTACAACAACAACATAAGTAACAATACAACTATTACTGTTAAATAATTTAATATGGGATCTCCCATATCTCCCTAATATGGGAAAAACCCCTGACATATTATTTACAGTATTTTTTTAATGTAGAGATGCTATTGAGCCAAAACTATAGCTGTCAAAGTAAAAAAGGATTTCTATGTTATTGTTGTATTTCTCAAATATCTCAAATCAATGTGTAGAAAAATACATTTTTGCTTTGATTGCTTTAAGTAGGATAAGAATGCAGATTTTCCTACATGAGAAGTCATGTTCCTATTTAAATATTAAAACAGAAATCTTACACATTATAATACAAAAACATGCACAATGAAAAACACCTAAATGAGCAAAAATGGAAATATTTGCAGTATTGCTTGAAATTATACAGTATGTTCCAAGATAAAGATAATTATCTCTTACTAAGGTGTGTGGCAAAAACCAGTTTCCACCAAGGGCCACAGAAAGAAGGGCCATTCAGAAAACTCAGAAAGCATCAATAGAAATTACAGGCCCGACTCGGAGCCGCCATGCCACGGAAACACAATAATGACAATTACATCTTTTCTTCCAGAGCTTTCCTTTTTGACATAAAACCACAAAAGTTCAGCACTATAACTCAAAAGCTAATAGCCACTTGGCTCTGCCAATCCATTTTTGAAGTTTATTTGTTTTTTTGTGTAAAATGCCAAGACAAATTGTATTTACATGTTATGGAAGAACACTAACCAACGCCAGCTAAGCATCATTAGTAGAAAAAAAACAAGTCATAGAAGCAGCCTTTCAGAAACCCTCACCTCGGCTGTGTTTCTAAATAAGGCCCTTCATGACAGCATCATCATGGGTGGGCCGAGAATCTGAGGTGCTTGGCCATGAGACAGACGATCACTAGAGCGGGTGTAAAGCAAGCCCAGGGAGGCCACTCAAATAACTGCATTGTTGTTGAATGAATGCCATTCGTAACTGGCCTTTCAAAGGGCCATTTGTCAACATGTTTACAGCAACAATTCTCAAATAAAAGGAGGTGAGTGTGTCAGAAGAGGAGCGGGAGACCTAAAAACGTGAGGAGAAAGTAAGGAGTAAGGAGAAAGTCTAGTCTAGTGAAAGAGTCTAGTGAGATGTTTTACTTGAATTGCTCACACACATTCTTAATGAGGCAATCAGGTCTGTGACATCATTAGGCCCTCTAGATGTCATCCTCCTAATTTTATTTGTGAAAACAACTGGATGCACTGCTTATCCAGAGCAGCTATAGGTCTGCGCTGACTCCCTCTCCCTGCACATACAGCTCAGAGCCAAAGCCTGGCCATTTTCATTTAGTTTTAAATTACATTACTTCACCCCTTATTTTATTTGCTCAGCAAACACATAAATCTAAGTTAACAAACCCACAGTCCGTTTGTGATGTTATATTCTCCTTGCTCATGTTGATATTCTTGAATAAACAACGTTTCAGAGTGTAAAAACAGCATTTTATTGAATATCAGTTACAAATAAATAAAAGTCCTAACATGCAAATGTGTTGCGTCTGCCCTCTAAAGATTGCCGATAACTTTAAAGACAAATCTGCATGCAAAATAAAATATAGCGAGTCTTAAAGGAGGCCACAAAAACAGAGAATCTTAAGCCAGTCTTGGCCTTGATACAATCTATTGACAATTTTGGTTGTAATTGGAAATAATTAAAACAGGGATTAGAAATATCTTAAAACTGGAACACTATGAAAAGATGTCCTGATCAAGATAAATCCTTTACAACAGCTGTTATGGAGTGTGTCAGACGATATTCATAAAAAGAAATTTAAGAAGCCGTTCTTGTTCACCAGTAACCATGGACTACAGACTTATAAGGCTCAGGGGATAAATTGATTTATTTTGCTGGGCTCACACACGTCAAAATTATTTAATTCAACATTTAGCACAGAAATTCTTCACTGCAACTAGAGATGTATGATTAAGACAAAAAGTATGGCTGATGCTTATCTTGGACAAAATGAGCAAGAATGACAGATTCTGTGGACTTTTTCATATTTCCTATATTAAATTTTGTAGGGAAATCTGTGTAATCCAGTGGAATAGATTTAAATATGATAAAATGAGATAAACTGAGCTATGAGAACTGCAGTCTCACTAATGGACTAACGGCTAAAATTAGCTAACATGGTACATAAACATTTACTATGCACACATGGACTAGGGTACAGGTGTGGAGTAATTTAATGTATAATCAGGAAAGAAAAATATCATAAAAACAATTCAAATGAAAATTACATCTCATGAGAAAAACAGCCTGTTGGCATGACCCTTCCTGCCAGTCTGTTCAAGGATGTTCACACAAAATTTGATGTGACTATATGACGCATATGCATGATATACAATATTTCAGACTCAGATTTCACCTATTCAGGTGACATCATAATCCTAACATTTTAAACCTCACTAACTTTAATATCCATCTCATCACATCACTTGTTCTTCTCTCTAAACCCCTCACATTATCTTCTCTGCTAAAGACAACTCTTGTAAACAGAAAAGCAGACAGAGCAAATAATATCATTCCTGAAAAGATTTACAGTACAGAAATATGATGTCTTATGATGTCTCAGTGTTTAGGTTTCTCAGACAGACAGAGCTGAAAACACTGGCTGACAGTAAATTAATGCTAGTGATGGCTGAAGGACAAGGTTATACAGTGGGGATACTGCAGGGCTTTTCGCAGGTAACCCCAGGTTAAGTAAGGCTTTTAACCATGGAAAAAAGCAACATCTCACATGTAATCTAAACCAGTGCATAGTTGGCCTTGATGAACAGCGTGAAATGATGTGATTGTTTCAAAGCATTAACTACAGAAAACCAATCATATACTCTACAGCACTTACCCCATTAAATATTCATGCACAGTGGCAAAAAAAGCTCACTTGCTGTGTTTAGTTTAAGCTTCTGACAGAAAATGGTGAACAGTAATGGCAAACATGCTATCTATTGAGAAGAGACATTATTAAGGTAAACTGAAACAGCCAAAGCAGAACCAGTTACAAGTTTTCTGTATTTCAAGTATTCCTAAAATTAATATTATTGACCTCATGCTAACATATCTGCATTGGGTTGACAAACAAGAAATGGTCTAATGTAAAAACAAGCTGGGATTCTTAAATGAAATAATGTGAAACAGAAAATGACCCTTCGTTAACAATTTCATTTAGTTTAGCTTCGACATGCTACTAAATACCTCGGATGTGTCAACACCACACCTTTATATAAGCTCAGATGTTTTACACGTTAAACCCACTTTGATGACTCTTGGTGGCTATGGCATTGCCTTTTCTTCACTGTACAGCATCTCAAAAGAACTGCTCTTTTACACACAGACCCTAAAATAGCAGTCACCCATGCAATCTGCTGAGATGGAGTGAAAGTGGGAAAGTTCAGGAAGATGATGAAGAAAAGGAAAAGACACTCGCACAGGGATTAACAATCCTGCGAAGGATTTGAAACTTTCCGTCTGGAGACACCAGACTAATGCTCTGTGTATGTGTGTGTGGCAGGGGTCATTTAAGGCCTTCAGGAGATAATGAGGGGGTCTCTCTTGGGCTTAGTGATCTGCTGCCCCCCTTCCCTTTTAATCAAAGTCACACAAACCCACAATCAGGCCAGATTACATCAAGGGAAAGAGCTGTTACTGCGTGATTAATATTCCTGATTAGTTTCAATAAGGATCTCTGTTTCTATCCCTCCATAGTTCTTTCTCTCATGATTTGGTAATAGTTCCTCTTGCATAATCCACCAGTAACTGAGGCTGACAGGCCTTTATGTTTGTACAATTCAATTTGTACAAATTTGTACTTGTTTGGTTATGTATTAAATAATTACCACAGCACCTAGATAAAACTTTAGAAAATTGTGCAAAATGTTCATTGACGTATAAATGCAATTAACCCTGTTAATCCAAATACATGTTTGTTTAACATAAGAACAATATATGAGGTTAAGTCATTTCTTCAATTACACACTTTCCAGCAGCACAGATTATTTCTGCTCAGGGTGTTAATTTGAGAGCTAGAGTTCACATTGTCAAACATAACCACGATAACTGAGGTAAAAAAAAAGTCTGTAGACATCAAAGAGGTCTGCAGGCAATGTGGCTGTTAATTTTGTAGAATAAGAGAAAGGGAGAGACTCTTTTCAAATCACTTCAAAGTCAGCCAAGGCTTTAAAAGGTCGGTTTGTTTTGACGTGAATCTGCAGAGGTGAATGAGAATCAAGCAGTGAAGGCAGGACCACTTCAGATGTCAGATTCACTCTAACCCACCTACACAAGCACTAAAAATACTGAAAAAAAGAAAACAACAAGAGAATCCAATAATGCCTTACGGAATTAGGATTACCTGAGGAGAGACAAAGTTAGAGAAATCTTGTACGCTCTTTCTCCTCACTTAAACACTCTTTTCTTGAGTTGAATGTTAAAATAATTCTGGAGGAAATGTCAGGCAATTAACCTGTAAGTCCAACAGCAGAGACTGTTGGGGATATTGGCATGTTTTTGGCAACAAACAAAGAATGTTGGGTAGTGTACAGTACTTGTTTTTGATTTGTGTGTATAACTTGTATAACTTTAGGCCACTTTATTCAATAAAATGATGATGATGTTTTTCTATTTTAAAAGACACAACCTATTTCTGTCAGTTTGAGGCTAAAGTAGGCTAAATCTCCACAGAAGAGGGCAGCTGTGCAACACTAGCAGGGTTAGCCTAGCAGTGCTGGAGCTGCTCACTCCAGAGGAACAATACTGCTGTACTGAGGGAACAAAAGAGAGACAGTCTCTCTGTGAATTTTAATTAGGCCATGGGTGAGGCAGTACAATACTGAGGTCTTTCTCTATTTTGGATGTGTTTGTGTGTCAGTGCTCTCATCTCAGTACTGTAAATGAGAATAAAAAACAGTAAGTAACAAGGGATTGATCCGTTGTAAAACGTTACGGAGGGCTAAGACACTGTGCATTTTTCTGGACAGCCCCCATTCTCTGAAGCAGGCCAGCCTAGTACCGTAACTGGACTTTGTTTAGAGTCTCATGCAACTACATTAACTGCCAATAACTAAAAAAGTAATTGCTACAGTATAAGTATTAGGTTGGTCATTTACATAACAGCAACTGTTGGAAAAACAAACATGCAATTTGTGACTCTTCGTGACAGACTGCCCAACTCTGAGGTCTCTCTAAAACACTGTGAAACATCCATCTCCACCCCATCAAAATGATTTATGTCTAATTCTTATCAAACAAACAAATAAACAACATAAACTCAATATATAAATGGAGGAATCATGATACTTTTTAAAATACAAGGTTTCAATTCTGTCTCTTCGTCTGCTAAAGAGCAATGGCTTGATATTCACAGAAGTATTTCCCAGCTATTTTTTCTTTACCAAAGAGAGGAGAGTTTGTGATCTTGATATTGTTGTAAGGGGGATTTAGCTCCACCCTCCCCTGGCACACAGACAGATTACACAGTGATTATACGCAACTCAATATTGCATGACAACCTCCAGTGTGTGAGGGGTTTACCATCATGTTTCATTCATTTAGCCTGAATGAAGCCTCATTTGAAGCATCGAAAAGCTTAAGATTTATGTGAAATTCATAACAGAACAGATGTCCTCTCAAATTTGCTTCTCCAGAAGAAAAAAAATATTAGAAAATAAGCTTTGATTGCCTCAAAAACTTAAACATGTTTGGGTCTTAACCTCAGAGGGCTTAGAGGTTATCTAGTTGCATCACTAAGAAATAAAGCGCCATGGGGAATATTCAAATGACAGATTTATATCAATGCCCTTATTCTGCCCTGTCCCAACGCCTTAATCTGAGTTTCATAGAATGTGTCTCTGGGTGTTTGTGACTTGGTCTACAGCATAATGAAGAATGACAAGACATTTCTTTCAGTAATCAATTGGTCAGAATCTTGCTTTTCCAACAAAAAACCTTCTGTGTTCACTCTCTGCTAGATTTGGGTGGGATACAAACTGCAGCTGCCGAGGGCCAAAACCAAACATTCTATCTTTTTATAGCATCTCTAGCATATCTCACTCTCCTTCTGTCTCTGTGCTGAGAGATTGATACTATGTCACACACAGGATGAAAACTGAAAATAAAAACCATTTTTTACCATTTACCCAAACACACATCTTTAACACAACACAAGGTGTCATCTATCTGTCTTATGATTTTAGTAAAAGAGAGATTTACTTTAAAACTAAATCCCTCTGCTTGGATTTTGTTTCAGCTAAAGTCCTTCTGTCCTCTTTTCTTCTTGCTGGTCAAATGTGACTGGCATTTTAATTACCTGCACAGATTGTAACGCTCATCAATCATCTCTCATCTACTAAATTGTGATGACATCATTGACAAATACCCGCATAGGAGATTTTGTCCCTCCAGCTTCAGAAAGTCTAACGTCAAAAAAGAATGTGGTCATTGCAAACAAATCTGCTCAGGCTTTTGCTTAGTTCCGCCCAAAGTGTGACCGCCCACACTTTCAGTTAAAACCTAGAACGTAGAAATAAGGAGCAAATTGTCTGTGCATGTATGCATGCTTATATGTGCCTGTGTTTGAAACTGGTGCAGACCAGATTAAGAGTCTGAAGGGCATATATTGTTATTAAAAAATGAATAATAAGGCAGGCAGTGGAAGGGAACAGTCTGTAACATGGAGCACAGATAGATTTATGCCTATTCCAAGGAAGGCTGAAGGCTCTTATTGAACACATTAAAAGCCCTTTTAGCCTATATCTAATATTCAGTCTCTCCATAATTAATTTAATCTAATAAAGACAATAATTTAATATTTTCTGCTTCTTTCCATGAAGTGAACTATGAATCCAATTTCAACTCCTCTGATTGAGGATTCTCTGTATTGCAGCTAACACACAAACCTCATTCTGAATGTCTTTGTTAACACAGGCTGTGGAAAGCACAGCTAGGCCGTCTATGCTCCGGAAAAGAAATACAATGAAAATAGAAAAACAATAAAAGGAAATGTGAGTTATTAAATCTGATATTGAGGTAATGTATAATCTCTGCTTGTCTCATTGGTTCCTGCCTGAACATCTTTGTTTAGCCAGCGAGCTGCTCGACTACAGTAATTGAAAAACCAATTCTGCCCTTTTATTTATTTATTTCATTTTCGAATGAAAGCCAAAGTCTTGAGAGCTGAGTGGGTGGATGGATGATGGATTGAAAGAAGATGGAGAGAACCACAGTAATCTTTGCAAAATTACAAAGAAAAAATATTTATCTATTTAGTATTATTCTGTTCTGCATAGTTTGCGAGTTAATTCTCATAACTGCCAACAGAGAGAAAGAAAAAGGGAGAGAGGGAGAGAGACAGACAGCAGCTTAAATTATGTCTCCTTTGCCGTATTTAATAGTTTTTAATTTACAACAATCTCACTGGTTCTTTCACTCACTGTGAAACACTTGAATGAACCCATTAGCCTGGTCGGCTCCAATACTAAAAGGAGTCGGGTTGAATTTAACAGAGCATTGTGTGTGATCGGCCTTTAATCTACTCTCTTCAAATACTGCAACTGTTTTCACTGTGTCCGATTCATAATTACATCTTCACTACAAGTGCTACACGTTCTCTTGCACTCCTTCATTTGAACTCTATGAATATTACATCTAGCAGAGGTCCAAAAAATGTTTTTAAAAATCATTTAATTACAACTAAGGTATACATTTTTAATACACAATGTTAATAGTTTTGTACTAAAAACTAATTATGGTGTGCTGTGAATGTACTGTGATGCATAGTGATGAAGGCCGTGTACACATACTGTACAACTTAACTATTGTTAAGTAATAAAAATATCATATTTGTTCTGTTATCTAAATAATTGTATAATTATGGGCTACTATAATCTCTTACTATAATATACATACACAAAAAACACTTGTAATATAAATACATGTAATATAGCTGCTAATTAAAGCAAAGTATATGTATGGGTTTCATAAAAGTTACAGTAATACAAAACTTTCAAAAATATATGCAAAATGCTTAAAAGAATGTCTAATGAAAATCCAAAAGGTTTAGGGGTAGGAAACTAGTTAGGAAAATAGAAAAAATAATTAGCCTACCATAAACAATACAAAGCATAGCAACATGTCTGTATATGTTTCTCTATGAGGGTGTTGATTTCCTAATAAATAGAAGTGGTGGCAGGGTCAGGAGGCAGGGCAGGGAGTGTCTGGTTGAGTTAGGCCTGAGGGGTGAGGTGAGAGGAAAGGAGACTAAAGGGCTTGGCCCAGTGCCAGGGTTAACTGTACCTCTCCATTCTCTCCACACCAAGAAGTCATCCATCTCTCCCTCTCTTAGCTGACACCCTGTTTATTCCCTCATTCATTTGTCATGTCCCCAATCAGCTGGATGAATAGAGGCTCTGCCTCGCTGATGTATGGTCCTTCTAATTAAGACCAAAAGAAAAGATCTGTTACACCACTTCACTGTTCTCGCTCCCATTTTTTCTCTGCCTCTTTGTTTTTCTACTTTTTGTGAAAGACTCTCATTTATCTGACCAGGAAAGTGTCCTTTCTAGGCAGGACCAGTCTGTAGGTCAATATAAAGAGAAAGAACGAAAACAGAGGACAAAGAAAAAAGGAGAGAAAGAGAGAGCAGTCTGGCATTCAGGATGCTTTTGTTTGTTTATTTGTGCCGTTTAAAACAAAGGAGGCATGGTGTTGAAAATCTCACCAGCAGGAAACCCCCTTAGAGACACGCAGCATATTCAAAGGCATGCAAATGACACACTCGGCGCGGGCGGTGGGCTCATTTTGGAACTGCTTAATTACCTCATTTCTAAAATAACTTGCGCATTGTTTACGAATGCAGCATATGTACTGTAGGTAACGGCTCCGGTTTTTCCATTTCACACTGTTACGCTATGCCGACAACACCCACTGCTGCCCTGTCGCTGACACTGACAAAAACAACAGCTCAAGGGAATTAATATTACAATAACCCACGTGAATGAAACCTTCATAAACAAAAATAAATTAAAATTTTTAGTAAGTCTACGAAAAGAGATGCGTAACTTACTATAATATACTTGCAGTATGTATCTTGTTAAAACAGATTCATTTTGACAAAAACAAAGGATGGCAGTATCACTTTGCAATTTTAAAACCCACAGTCCTACAATGCACTATAATCCAATCACTGTATCTGCTGTTGGTCATAAAAACAGGCATAAATGTCATAATGTTTGTAAAAGACTTCAATAGAGCAGATGGCTATAAATGCCGTGCAGGTATATTATGCATTAGTATATCATATTGACATCACTTTGACTCTACATACACATATGAAGTTAATAACTAACCAATGGGAGTTAAGATCTCAGAAAGAGGAAAATATATAATATTAAACAATGTTACACTCTAGTGCCTCTTAAAAACATGTGTGAACCAGAAAGAGGGAGAGAGATATAGGGAGGGAGGGAGAGAGTTTGGTAGAGCGGGTAAGGTAGTGAAAAGTGAGAAGACGCCTTTGAAAAGAATCAATTACAGTAAAATGCATCAGAATCACTCGTGCATTTAATACATCTCATATCAGAGCATTTCAGCCCATTCCCTCATGCCTGCTGCATCAGCCTGGCCCATCTGCACAGCTTTGCAAAGTAGCAATATTTTAAACTAATATCAACGCATTATGAGCCAACAAATCCTTTAAACAGCACATTAGGATGAATTGTTGCAGGGCTGTGATATCAAATAACAGGTATCAGCAGCAGAGAAAGCCCCTCATTTCTCATCTGTGGAACACAATAGCGCATTTGGCAAGGCGAGTCAGAAAAAGAAAAAGAGAGCAACACGACTCTTGTGGGGAGAGTAAAATGATCCTTGTTTTTACATTAGGTTAACTGACTGTACTTGTAAATGAGTTACACGTTGAGGATCATCTTCCATAAGCATTCTGTTATTGCTGGGATGTTTAGAAATATGTTGCACTAGCTGTTGTTTACACTATTTGGTAAAACGAAAAAACAACGCACCACCAAACACAACAAATGTACATGTTCACAACAAATTTCCACATTCCATAAAGATATCCATCGCACATCCTGCCGTGACCCCAATCGGCTGAAAAGACATGTTATTTAAACCGACATTCTTAATCCAATGTCAAAAATAAATGACACGTTCAAGTAATAAAAAATAATATCCCTAAATCTTTCTTTCCATGTCATCCTTTAGTGAACAAGCCATGTTTATTACTGAATGACAAGGAGGAGGACAGGGATCAAAACAGCAGCCTGAGAACAGAACGACTGTTTTCTGCTGCATTGGTGCTGTAGACATGCTGTAAGCCTGTGAGTCCTTCACCAAAGGCCTGCAGGAACACTTGTTTGTTCCATCCCTCAGCCCTGTCGGCACACAAATATTTACCCTGATACACATTTCATACACTTAGTAATGGACAATGTCTACATGTGTAGGACAACACTGCAGAAACAGGAAATAATGGTGTTCCTTTTAACTAAGCAGAAGAAGATGGAGCACTCGCAACATGATATCACGGTATCACGGCTCTCTCAGAAGGTTAAAAAAATGGCTGTTTTATTTAGCAACTGCCGCCTAGCGTCCAAGTCGACCTGGTGCTTCTTAAATTAAAGTACCTGATCATTCATTACCTACCCACACCTGTCAAACCAAACAATGAATATATGGCTGAGAATGGATGACTATTTGGAATGCATGTGGGCAAAAAAGCTTCAATTTAATGCTGCAGTCTATGTGGATAAAATGACAGTTATGATTGATTTGACAGAGCCGTCCAGATTTATCTTGCAAATGGAGTAATGGCTGTTCCGCAGAACGGAGGGTGATCTAGCGCCAAGCTGATAGCGCGCAGAAAGAACAGAGGAGGTAAGTCCCAACGGCTCTGAGGCACATCGTGAGGAATCTTCTCAAATGTCGTTGAACAGATTGTCTTGGTCAAGGTTATGATGCACTCATAAGTCTTAAGGAGCGTGTGTGGCACTTGGCTGCCACCCCCCCACCACACGACCCTCCTTACAAGGTGACCTGAAGGAGTCAGAAAGTAAAGACTAATCAGCATTTTTCCATGGAAGATACTGAAATTGGGGCAGACAATAAAATGGATGTACTTGAGAAGTGTGGCTCACACTAGAGAGGAAAAAATAAACTCCAACAGATAAACAAAGCACACAGAAAACAAACCAACCTTGTTCCATCCACTGCTCACTGAAGTAGCTCTGCAGAGCTCAAGACTGTGACATGAGCCTCTTTTTTGGAATAAAAGAATTAACACATAAACACACACATAGATGCAGACGCTTTCACACAAAAGTGTCACATGCAAATGTACAGCATGTCGTCTCAAAAGAATGAATTTCCATCACACACCATCGCCCCCTAGTTCCGCTCGGTGAGTTGAACAGGCTCCACTCAATGCATTTATAATTGAGAGTGTTTCTTCATGAAACAGTGCAAAAAAAGTCTTCTCTTCACTACATTTTAGTCTTCCATGTTTTATTGAGCAATGGGGGTGGGGCAGAAATAGCAACACAAAAGAAAAATCAGAGTATAGCAATCCATATGTGCAGCCATTGGTAATATTTGGTTATAGCTCCATGAGAATAATCTCAGGTGTCTGAAGCCGGAGTGTGTTTCACTGGTATCTGTCATTTGGGTGTCAATCCAGCTGACACATTTTACACTTCACTAGCACACAGATCTCACCTCAAACACACACACACACACACACATTACATACATGCTGGCTAAATCTACAGAAGAGCATGTTATATCTGTCAAAAGGGCATGACTGAAGAGAAAATAAAATAGGCAGAAATTTTGACTAAAAATGATTAATATCTTTTTTTGTATTCTAATACAATATAAAAATTATGTCAATATGAAAAGTAAATAAGTAAATTGTGTTTGTTTAGAAAAAATAATTCTTACAAAACTGTAGATTCCAGGTAGAGGCTGGACAATTAGTAACAATTTAACACCTACAAACTACTTTTTTAGTTAACATAACAAATGACAATAATGTTAACAGATATTTTTTTTCCAGAAACATGACTGGTAAAGCTTTGAGAAACACCAAGATGTAGATTACAAGCATGAATTAGGCAGATTACAGATATAACGTGTTGTAAATATGTATGTAAATGATCATGCGTCAGAACAGTGAAGGTGATTAAGGAACGGTTCTCTATACCAGGCGGTGTTGTGATGGTTTATCCACCGATTCGAGGCCTGGCATATGTTGCCTACGTCTGTTTTTCTATCTGTTTGCCTGTCTGCTCTAAAAGCCTTTAATGGATAATTTTGAGTCTCTCAATGAGGTGTGTGAACCTGTCTTTCTCTCTGTCACATGAAACGGCCACGCAGCTTAACCAGGTCAATTTAAACCGGCTTTATTCCTCCTTAGATTTCCTGTGCTGGCACCCAACGTGCTGGTGCCGGTTTTCTGCTTCCTCCTTGTCTTTCTCTCTCCCACCTCCAAGCTTTCATATGCTCCTTTAATGAGGAATATGCCACATCGGAGGTCTTGTGCGAACACGGGTGTTCCTCAAAGCTTCACCACAACCTCCTTCTCAGCTGGATTTCGGAGCGAGGCGCTGATATCTACCTCTGTGTGAATCCTGTGTACTACACTTAATTCCCTGTGAAACACGGCAGGCAGAGACGCTCCGTCTGGGAGCAGAAAGGCATTTGAGAGCAGATTAAGAATATGAACAGTAATATTCCCGTCGGTGGCATCTGCATGCGTTTGGGATTACAGGGTTCTGGGGAGATTACCGGCAGGGGAATAGAGGTTACAGGCCCTGAAAACTTTTCATCCTCACCTACTGTAGGGCACGATGGGAGCGTGATTCAGAGATTCACATTCAGTGAATCTGATTCTGATCTGGGTTTGAACACTACAGTTCATGTGTGTACATGTGTGCGAGGACATTAAAACACATAACACTTAAAACACATATAACATATTCTAAATGATGATGACACATAGATTTTGTGTTACTTAATAACAAATAAATAATCTGGTGGGACAGTTGACACTTTTGTTTTGAGAATTCCATATACACTAAAGAGCATTTCATTTTATTTTACACAAAACATTGAAACAAGTGGTGATATTTTGAGACTGTCCCTTGACATAGATCAGAAAAGAACTCTAAAGATCAGATTTCAGATGTGCCGATTACTCACAGCCATCAGTCATCTTATAGACGACAAAGAGTTTGTGTACATCATGGTGTAATTGCATACACATGTCCGGTATGAACAGTTACCTGATCGGTCCCCCTCTTACTCCTAAAAGGCCTTTGTAGTTTTTTTACATTTGGCTAAATTTATTCCGTAGGTATAACATACATGGGTTTGGGTAGATAGCGAATTTTTTTAAACTCTCTTATGTACAAAAAGATGGTGCCCATTTTTTCTGTGCCTTAACTGTCAGAACTGATTTCATCACCAAGCATGTGGTATTTCCCTCTACTGCTGGCCCATCGCTTGGTTAACAGCATGCCACGCGTGCAAAGCAAGCACAGGAAATCTCTCCAACCCCAGGGGACAGCTAACAATGCTACAACCAGGCAATTCCCCTCCGCACCTTTAGCGTGAAGGAACATATACATATCACATACTCAGCCGCCATGTGCAATCAATTACAAGCCTTAATGAATGCCAGCCGGGAGTCACAACGCATGTGTGTGTGTTCAGGGTTTTAACCTAGAGCCTTACTGTGAAGTCTGTATGAAAATTAAAGACCTAAATAAAAACGAATTACAAGGGACGAATGGAAAACTAGATTACTGCTTTTACTTACTATGACTTCCAAACAGCAGCTAAAGAAGAGAGAAGCGATACATAGAAACAAAGAACCAAAGTGTATTAGGAGAGACAGAAGCAGGCAATGCCACTCCCCTGATGTTAACCTTGTTGCTGGTGAGGAGGCCAAATGCATACTGGGAGGAAGGAAGGAGGGTGGGAGTAAATCAGCCATTTCATGCAGAGCTGTAGTGTCCCTGCCAGTCTATCAGCGTTCCTTGTTCAACTAGAGGCCCAGGAGACACCTAACAGGGACTTTCCTGAGGAGTTTCCGTGCCCTTGGTTTCCGAAATGCACCCAGTAGTCATCAATTAGATTCCTGACAGGCAAGTCTAAACTTAAACACATACAAACCAAGACAGCATTCAACACACTTTTCCTAATCAGACTTGATAACCTGACCGGATGCCGGTGTGATTCTAATGATTTTAAGCACGACAGCAGTCTGAAGCGGTTCTACATTTCTACTCCTTGTGAATTGTGTTAACGCTGAAGTTAAAACAACTAGACATCTTTAAAGATATTTATGTATCCACATTTATATACAAAAACGAAGTCATGGAGGTACATACAATATTACACCATAGCTCTCTGCTATAATAACTGGAACAAAACAGGCTGTGCATACCAATTCACATACTGTTTATCCTAAATTGGAATCCAAATTTAAATTAGTATGTCCCAAATCACAGTATGTTGAGATGAGTATCCTTAAGTACAGATGGTCTACTATTTACAAGGATATTTAAAATGCAGATCCATGCACACTAAACGAAATACGTAATACTTCAAAAACTATTAAGATATTACATGAAAAATATTAAATAAGAAAATACTTAAATGCAAGAAGTATTTTTATGTGTGTGATTGAATCATAATGTTGTCTAGGCAAAACGGTCACTAGTATGTAACAGCACTTGCATACTCTTTTCCTATGTACATAAACAAAAACAGTACATAATTTTGGGGTAAAGTATAAGTAGGCGAAATGGAATGCAGCAATACATTTTTTGGTCAATAAATCACTTATTGTCTCCCTGCACCCACCTAAAAAGAATGAAACAATTGCACCGCATAATGGTAGTTACAGTTATTACATACCATAAATTGCACTTAACAATTACAATACAATTCCATGGTGACAGCCCCCCTCATTATCCGTAGGATTAAAGGGCAAAAACGATGGCCAAACCCTTCCCAAATAACATCCAAAGCTTCATCAGCGGATACATCTCGACTCATAAGTCTACGAATTTATCATTATTGAGATAATGCGAAGGATGAATTACCCAGCGTGCATGAGCCTTGTGGTGCCTGACCTGAGATCAGTCCCAGATGAAAAAACTGGAGGGCTCGGGAATTCATTTTCATATAGCAATTGCCCATCATAATCAGTATGTGTAAAGTGCCTCTGTACATCTGGGAGTACCTTGCACTGCAATGCGAATGCACGGTATGTTACTGTATGTCTAAAAGACATAACTAAAGGTACCATTACAGCCCAACTCAAGCAGATTCAAGCCAATAGCAATTTAGAATCATTCTTATCACATGTGCATTGCAATTGTTATTAATGAGAAGCTGATCTGGGAAGAGCTGGAGTAATCACGGAGGACCTAGTAATGCATCTATGGATATAGGTCATGATAAGGTTGACCCTTGCTTTTTTCCTTTAAACTTACCCCCAATTCCCCCATTCCTTACACATACACACATATGCACGCTTTCCTGTCAAGACTGATCCCCTTTCAAGGGGAAGCAGCTTTTAAATGATTTAGCACTATGATCCAGAGACATTCCAAGCAATTTCATACACCACTGATATTCACAATGATGCTCTTAGGAAATGTCTGGGCATATGCTACCCCCACCATTCACATACATACGCGCAAGAACACAAATGCAATTGTGACATTGGTGCAAGATATAAAAAATAATGCAGGGGATTATGTTCCGATACTAGGCCTTATTTACTCATAGATGTATTAGGAAAAACACCTGCCTCCTACTCCAATAGGATCAAGAGATTAATCTTACTGAGACTTAATACATACAGATGGTCAGACAGGAAAAATTAGAAAAATATGAAATATGAATACATTCGTCTTGTATAATATGAAATATGATTCATCTTTCGCAGAGATTATAGCTTGAAGCATTGCTGTACTTAACAAGGAGACAAAGTTAATTTCTTTATAGGCCAAATGTTGCTGGCAAGATCCCTAGAATAATAATGATTCTGCAGGGAATATTATATAAATTAAACTTAAGCCGTCTTCTCTGTTTGCATATTAATGGCTGCTGGTGCTGGGCTGCGTTTGATTCATACGCTGTCAGATCCTCGTGCAGCAGCCACGGTGCTTGGCACCTAACATCTGACAGCTATGAACACACCATTTATTTATTCAACAAAGAAACACCTTTAATACTGGAGACACCTTAAACAGCCCACAATAGGGCCACTTTTCAATCTGGGTCTTTATTCTGTTTCTGAAAAAGGAGAGAGTAACAGTACTAATCATCTTTAATTTTTCTGCTCTGAATCTGAAGATGTTGCAGTGACACAGATTTGATCCACTGCAAAGGTAAGAGTGCAATGTCTTTAACAAACACCCGCTAAAAACGATTTATTGATGTCCTGTTGATGTCACAGCAGCAGCAACAGCACTAGCAGAGAACACAGCACTGCTTCAGGCAAACACTGATTGTGTCATGTAACATAAAAATTATACTAAATAAATTAAAAGACTGATTATTGTAGCTACACGCTCATATAAGCATCAACAAACTAACAATAACCGATGTCTTACTACAAAACTAAACTAAAACATTTTTCATTTTTATTTTATGTCCTTCTCTAGTAAAAATATTCAATCATCTGTAAAAAATTATATATTATATTTTACATTTCCCAATGGGGTAAAACATCTTTGTCTTTTTGATTACATATATTTTATAAAATATTTTTAATATTTTTAAAAATATTTTTGTTGCTTGAACATAAACTACACAAAATCTTACATAAACGTACATTTTTTCTTAAAATTATTCTTTACTGGTTTCTTTAAACTGAAGTCTCTATTACCAACAGTCTGAAAAGTTAACTGCGTGTCTGTTTAACCTACACTCTGAAAAGTGATCCAGTAATCTCGCTTTGTGCCTCTTTCTCCCAAAACCCCATGGGCCTCTACTTCCTGACAAAGGCCCGTCTCAATATCCTGAACTGAGAATGAGAGGGCAGAGAAGGTATGAGTAAATGAGGAAGACAGAGGGGTGAGTGAAAGAAGAAGGAGAGGCATGTCGTGCCAGGTAGTGCTTAAAACGAGAGCAGGCATTTTAGCAGGGTGTAGATCACAGGCAACAGGAATGAGGGAAGGCAAGACGCCTGCTAGACATCGAATAATCAACATCCTCACTTCCGAAACACATGCACACATCACAACAGAGGTGCCAGTTTATGCAACATATGCCATTCCGCTGTTTTCAATCCACATTTTAATAAGAAAACCACTAGTGTGACTGACTCTGTCCTATAACATGAAAGCACCCAAATTACAGCCTCCGGCCTGGATATGACCTACTCCATCTACATCTGTAAGGCCTCCTGAACAACATCCAATGACAACCTAGTCCAGTCCTATTAAAATGTTTTGCCTTATAATGTAACAACCAGGGAACATTGAAGAAAGGGCAAATTCTAGAAATAGGAAACGTGAATTTAGGCACTAGGGGGCACTACTCTCACTCAATTTAATAAGGTCTTGCCATTTGGAGATTAACATGTTAATTTCTCTCCACAGTTCTTTCACATAAAAATAATTTAAAAAATTCAACTATTTTAAAAAAAACTTTTCTTAAAATCTTTTAATAAATTAACTTGGTCAACCACTGTCTTATATAAGGAATGAGTTAAGGTAAACAAATAGTTGTCTTTCCATCTATCTTCTGCTCCTATTGAGGGTGTGTAATGTGTGCATTACATGTTCTATGCAAGCAATGTTAAGCAGGATAATTCCAAAAACATTCGTTTTGGAGCTTGATAGTGACAAGAACATGTATTCTGCTTTGCCATTTTGTAATGCAGAGAAAGAAAAACAGAGTGTATGGCCACTGAATATTTAGGGACAAACTGAGGAAATTAAAAGAAAAATACAATTAAAGGCAAAATTCATATTTGCTGAAAGGAATGAAAATATGCTATTGATATAACATCATTTGTGTCACAGATCATATCAAATGAAATCCAGCTCATACAACCACACAGGCAAAGCTTATTAACTACGCTTATTAATCTCACACATAAACATTCAATGCAGACAGTTAATGTATAAATGCATTACTGACAGGTAGGCATTACTGCAGTCAGTAACAAACTCAGATACAGGCAACATATACCCGGCGAGAGAAGGCATGTGTTCACTTTACACAGAATTAATGAGAGAATGGAAAGAATGAGAGTTGGTCACAGAGAATAAGATAATAAACACAGCTTGAAAAGAAGTGATATCTCAAAAGTTATATCTCAAATTCATTGCATTATATTTTTTATATTTTTCCATCAAACAAATGTAAAGAACAACAGTCAAAAAACATTGGTCTGTCAGCCTGGTGAAAAAATGATAATATTGTGAATATTTTAAAATAACTAAAAGCAATTCAAGGTACACATAAATATTTTAGCTGAACGTTCACACACCTCTTGATATCCCTTAGAGTCATTTAAATGATGCTTGAAAAACATCAATATTTCAAACTGGTAAAGGGTCAACAAAACAAAAAACATCTGGAAGGGAGAGTTAAGTTTTCTCTGTAAACTCATCTACACCTATGTCTGCACCAACAGCAAATGGCACTATGAGTATGTCTGCGTTAGATGAAGCACTATTGCCTACTAATCTAAACGTCAGATACGGTCTGATTGCTCTGCGAGGGAAATGTGTATGTATGCGTTACGAGCAAATGCACACATCGAAGAAGCAAAGCAATCTCTCGAACTTGTTTCCACGCTCGCCTGCTGAGCGCGCTCACGACGGTGAAGAATGCGCACACGCGTGTCCTATAAACTATAAAGACACAAATCATTTACATGCTCGTCTCATCAAAGGCAGCTCCGCTCGTCTCCGCCGAGATTTTCCGCCGATCAGAGCGCTCCGGTTGCATCTCCAAGCGCAACGGGCTAACCTTTGCGACTGCCAAGAAATGTGATTAATTTTTTAAATACAGCTGTTGACCTATTATTGAGACGGAGAGACGCCACATGAGACGCTCCGCGCGCCCACTCCGTCATTATGGAACGAGTTATTCCATCAGTGTTTACAAGCTCGCACTCAAAAAGAAACAAGCGCGCGAGAAAGGCGTAAAATCAAAATCGTTTCACAAATGCTGTTCTGGGCCATTTTCCTGAGAAAACGTCAATCAAACCAAAGCCCCTGAAATCATCGACGCCCTACCCGGGATACAGAAGCAGAGTTTAAGGGGGAAATCGTTCAAACAATACAGAAGTCATCACGAGACGTTTGAATGGGTTGTTAAATGCATGCTGTTATAAACTATTCTGAAGATAATGTCATTATGTTAAATCATTTATCATTTTACATCACTCCATAACAATAGGTGTCAAGAAACTGCAAAAACATGCATAGGCCTGCTGCACAATATGAACTAAGTGAGAGGACTTAAAATGAGCTTTTATTTGTAAATAAGAGCTCTTTGTAGCCAACTTATTTACTACTTAAAACTATCATCCAAAATAGGAGTGATGTGAGGTGCTGGGTTTAAAAAAATATTTCTATCAATTTGGTGTCGAGTTGGATACGTTTCAAGCGAACAACCCTGAAATTCACTTTGTAGGTCAGATTTGTACACTTGCCCTTTATCGAAAAATTAATTCACTTTGTTGTGAGCGCTTGCATACTTTTACATCCAAATTGGAACAGGACCACAAGTGCTCAATGTAACAGGGACAGGTCATAACTCAGTGCCACATATGAACACGGTCAGAACATGTCCCAAATGGACTGATGTGTTGACAGAGCTTCTGACATGACCCAAATGAATCCCCAACACCCTGAAGCCCCTCCAGAACCAGCTGGGCCTGGTGACTGGCCTGATTCAACCAGCTGGGATTTCTGGAGTCAGGAATCAGACTGCTGGTTCAAGAAGAAAAGCAAGGGCCAGCTGGACGGGAGAGAAAGTGGAAGAGGACAGTCACAAACCTCATGTAGCATTCCCCTTACACTAGTGACAACATGGAGAATGTGTAAGTGTGTGTGCGGGAGAGACGGCCTTTGAACAGACACAGGGAATGGCCCAGAGGAGCTAAGTAGAGAGAAATGCCAGACAGAGTGAAATATGATGTTTTCACTTTGTCAAAGGCTTTTCTGAGTCCTACAGAGTCATCTTATGAATGTAGCCTATTTAGTTTTAAACTCTGCCAGGGATGTTGATTAAATGTTTTATCAACCAACAGATGAATCAGTTTGCATTTGCATTCTGGTGAAGAATGTGTGTGTGTGGGAGGGGTGTGTGAGCATCAGCAAGAAAGAAATAGAAAAGGAGAGAGCAAGCTATAAGAAAAGGATCTCTGGCAGTCAACACATCCAGAACAAAAGGAACAATTTGCATACAAATCAAACTTTATCATCTCAGTCTCCCTATGCCTGTTGTGTATTCATACGCACAAATGCATTCAAAGCCCGGAGAGAACAGGACACCGCTTACTGTTCTATTCGCTGATTGATATAGGCCAAGCTGCGCTTCCATCTTATAAAAGGAGAAAGCCAGCGAGAGACGCACAGCCAGGCAGAAAAGTGGAAAGAGAAGATAAAATGGCAGAGAATCAAGGTTCAGTGAAAAAAAGGTTTCTTTTTTGTTTATGGTCCTGAGCATGAAATGAGTCTCTGGAAAAAGATGAACACTCACACATCACAGCCAAATGAACATTACACTCTTTACATCTGCCAACGATGAAAAAAATAACTTGAGAGATGAGATATTCGGTAGAAATCCTTTTTTTGAAAGCTTTCAGCCAGGTCGATTTCAATGCTAAATCCTCCAGCTTTCCCCTATAAAGAGCTCACATCAATATACTGTCGACTCTAATCTCTCCACTGGAGGAAAAGAAAGATGTCAAGAGGAGTTAGTGGCAATCCAGGGGCAAACTGCAGGCCTGCTGAAGCTCAGTATACCCCACTGAGAACACATCAAAGCATGTAAGGGCTTATGTCTACCACTAGAGGGCACACTTACTATGATCTTGATTCATTTCAAGGACACAGAAAGTAACGATTTTTTTATCTGTTACATTTACCGCGTATTTTTATGTCACCTTGTCATATGCACAATATAACTATAAGACATCTCCTTCGACAAGTTCATATATCAAGTTAGAACAAGCCGAGGCAATGAAACCACATGGAGAAAACTGATTTAATTATATTCTCATAAGTTTCACCTCCCAGGCCAATTTTTTGGTAGTAACAATACAAAAGAACAAGGGATGTCAAACGAAAATGGATGTTAAAACGTTATCTTTATTTAGGCGCTTTTAGGTTAGCGTTATGACTTTTCACTGATTTAAAATGTATTTTCACGACTACGCCACCAGAGGGAAGGCTTTACTTTCTTTGGCCAGTCGGACCTTGAGAAGCCTGTTAAATACTGGTCTTACATGCTGGGACCACAACCACAAGATGCGAGTAAATGGCAGTCAATACTTTGACCTCAAAAGACCCGTGCTGCGTATCAGACGAACAGGAAATGACGGTCACGTGATTCAATGCAATATCGATCAATTACTGAAATGCATCTGACATTACATGTCTTGAATTTAAATTTATAAATCTGTATTCAGAATGAACACTGACATTTGCAGTACTGACAGCTGACATCTGATCTTATGTCTGATCTGATGCTACTGTGATAAAGATGAACATAACTTACTCGCCCTCTAAATAAGCAAAGACACGTATAACAAACTTGATTGTAAAGCTACACTGGCACATGCAACGCATACAAATTGTAAATAAATGAGCTCTGTTTACTCGGTATAATATGGCGGTATTGTTTTCACGTTTTAAGCAATGCAGTCCTTTTAGATGAGTGAGTAAAACAAATTTATAAGTACTTGTTTTTTAACCACTTCAGAAAATAAATATAAAAACTGAAGGTTAAACAGAAATCGACCTACAATCTGGTTTCTAAACCCGGAAATTGGGCAAACACAACATGCAAAATTTGCATACATACATATTCAGATGTCACATCAACAAAACACCCTTTTCCAAAAATGCTAACATACACCAACATTTAGTTTCAAAAGAAAGCAGAAGACAGAAACTATTATTTTGAGCTAATGAGAATAGCTGATATGCTAATTACGGAGTCCTGTTTGGTTCAAACCGACTACAACCATTTATGCTTTCATTGCGTGTTTCTGCTAAGCACGTCAACAGCAATACTTAAATCACAAAAAACGTTTCTTTCCAGGAAATTGATAACAACCAACATTTATATGAATAGTCCTGTTTTCCACTAACACAATTTGTTATACTGATTAGTATGGTAAAAATGAGTATTTAGCTGTGCTTTACTGTATGTTGTGATATTACATTGCATTGTGCTTTATACTGGCAGCAATTCACCCAAACGAACTTGCCTTACTTGGCCAAACGTAGACTCCGTCAAACTTCAAGCCTCGTGTTTACACGGTGCGCGCTCACGCGTCTCTCTGCGCGCTCCAGTTGTTGCGTCTCCTATTTCACTGCTTTCCCAAATTCTTGGATCTGGAAGTTGTGCAGTCTCAGCTAACACTCAGCATCAGAAAAGTGCGTGTGCAAGCAGAACATATTCCACAGACCACAGGAGTAGGATGTGTCACTAAGGGGAAGAAAGAACATTTGCAGTGCAGTCGGGAAAACTTGAAGTTTGCAGCACAAGTCGTTGGGTCAGCCTGTTTACAACTTTATTTTCAACATACAGGCATTTCTCAGCCGGACAAAATGGTGTGCTTTAAGTTCTTCAGCTGTAGGCATTTTGTCGTTAAAGTTTTCTTTGTGCAGTTTCTTGCTTCCCTGCAAGTATTTGCTGCACCCTCACCCATCATAAGATTCCCAGGCGATGATAGTTCTTACACAGACAAAGAAGTGGCCCTGGTGAGTGTGCTTTGATTTAACTGCAAGTATTAAAGCCAGCTAAATGTCAGATTTTGTGATATATGTTAGCAGTGATTGAAGTTCATTATTTGTTATTCATAAAATAATTCTCAACAAAAGAAACGTTTGACATAAAATAGTAAATGTTATATGTGTCATTTTTGCTTACCTGAAATTTCATAATTATTAAAACAAGGTTTTGAGTCACAGTATTTGTGCAGTATGTACATTTACTCTTATGATTTAACTGTATGCACTGTTAAAGTGAATATCTGAACCATGAGAACGCATTAAAATGTTTAAATGGTTGTGGTTAGGAACATGTGGAATGCAGTGAGCAGATTAACTCTCAGTTCTTTTTCTTGCCTCTTCACCTATGTCTTTTCCACAGCACTACTTGAATAAGTTCTATGGTTGCCCAAAAGACAGGTGTAATCTGATGGTGTTAAAGGACACACTGAAGAAGATGCAGAAATTTTTTGCTTTACCGGAAACTGGGGAAATTGACCAGCAGACAGTGGATATCATGAAAAAGCCAAGGTGTGGAGTTCCTGATGTGGCCAATTACAATTTCTTTCACAGGAAACCAAAGTGGGGCCAGAAAAACGTCACCTACAGGTGTGTGTGTAACTCCAGACAAAGGCCAGATGTGCTAGCATGGCTTTCTGTGATGGGTCAGCTATCCCTGTAGTCATTTAAACACATTTAAAACAGTAGAAACACTTCTCCTGTAGCTCAGCTGGTAGAAAATGGTGCTGGCAATGCCAATGAAATGCACATATAAACTAAATAATTTAAACTGTTATATATTTAAAAATGGAATAAAAGTCCCTGTCTAAAAGAAAAAAAGAAATGCAGCAACTATTTTCATATGTCTTGGTAAGCAAGTCAAGAACACAGAGAAAAAACATTTTTTTTCATAAATATTCCCAAAAGGGCATTTGTATATTACACAAGAAATATGGAGGTGGAACAACAGATCTGACAGCAGGCTATATAGTTACTGTCCTTGTTACAGAAAGTGCTACTGCCAAAATATTTTGACAAAGTAAACAATGAAAACATTGTCTGTTTATTGGTGCCTACTTTGTTGAATATGTAATATGCTTTAAAAAAAATCATTAAAAAGTTAGGACAGAATTGATAATTCAGGAAAACTGGGTCTACTGAGTCATAACCACAAGTATGTTTAACTAGTAACCCGTTCTCATGCCCAGTATGCAAGTTTATGGAAAAATGGCTCAGCCTTTGCTTTACTGCCAGCATCATTTCCCAATTTTATATGTAATTTTACACATTGATTTATACACATGATTGTGAACTGTATTGTGATCATTGTGTGTGAGTTTAGAATAGATCAGCAAAAGATCAGAAGATATTAGTGATAGTGGATTAGATTTAGGAACTCCTGCATGTCATTATCTTAGAGAGGTTTGGCCTGAACTTATTCCCCTTTACTCCTGTGTTACTCCAAGAATAGTGAGAAGGAAACTAATATAGTACCTGAGCTGAAATAATAATAACAAAAGCTACAATACGTTCAAAAATCTAAAATTAAGTAGAAAAAAATATTACTATAAATTTAAAACACTGTTTTCAAATCCAAATCAAAAGTTGTTGATTTTTCAAACATTTCAAGGAAAAACATTGATTAGGATGTACAATGCATGATTATTGGTGTTTTACCTCTTCAGGATCTTAGGTCACACACCAGATCTGGATGAAGAAACTATTGATGATGCTTTCTATCGTGCATTTAAAGTCTGGAGTGATGTCACACCTCTGACCTTCTCCAGGATCACAGAAGGAGAAGCTGACATCATGATTAACTTTGGCCGAAATGGTAGTCCAGAAAATAACTGAAATGCATCTAACATGATCAATGATCTGTTTGCATGAGTTCAAGTTTATCATGTGTACAAATGTCAGTAAAAGTAGTTTCTATGGCTTATGTCTGTAGAACACGGCGATGGCTACCCGTTTGATGGGAAAGATGGTCTGCTGGCTCATGCCTTTGCTCCTGGACCTGGCATTGGTGGAGACTCTCACTTTGATGATGATGAGCTGTGGACGTTAGGAGAAGGACAAGGTCATAATTTGAACCATCTTGCTTTTTGCAGCTTATGTATAACTTACTGCTAAGGGTAGGCCATAGTGAAGCAACTCTCACCATTTAGTAAGTTGGTAATTTCAGTTAGGAATCTGAGTTTGTCGGCCTCTTGAGACTTAATCAATGAATGTATTTACATCCCTCCCTCTTGATTCAGTGGTCAAGGTCAAGTATGGTAATGCTGAGGGGGAATTCTGTAAGTTTCCATTCTTGTTTATGGAGAAGGAGTACAACAGCTGCACCAATCAGGGTCGAGATGATGGATTCCTGTGGTGCTCCACAACATACAACTTTGATGTCGATGGAAAGTATGGCTTCTGTCCTCATGAGCGTGAGTATCTTTTGTGCTATTTGTACTGTTGTCCTGAATAATACCCTGACCAATAGATATTATTTATAATATCTATTATTTATAATATCTATAGATGAGGAGAGATATTATAGATTTATCCTATAGCTTAGGTATAATTCATGAAATGTCACAGAATACACCCTAACATCTGCTTATTAGGTTCTGTGTTTTTTTCTGTGTTGTAGTGCTGTTCACATTGGGTGGAAATGCAGATGGAGCCCCTTGTAAATTCCCCTTCACATTCCAGGGAGAGAAATACGATGGTTGCACCACCTCAGGCAGAGATGACGGTTACCGCTGGTGTGCCACCACAGAAAACTATGATCAGGATAAGACCTACGGATTCTGTCCTGAGACAGGCAAGTGTGCATGTGGTGCTTTATTTCAGATGTGATGTAGGAGATAGATTGTGCAACAGTTGACATTTATTAACAATCAAACAATGGTTAAATTAAAACTGATAAGAACAATTTTCTGTGTCAGACCGCATTGTTTTTGTAATGTTTTAGATTTAATGCATTGCAGATTAGATTTGTTTTGTTACATAAAATAAAGGCAGAACTTTAGCTTTTAACTACTGATAAAACAGCCAGTGTCAAATCCCTCTCAAGTTTATTGTAAACTGTTAGAAAATTACTATGAGATTTTCCATTGTGTTAGTGAAATGGCAAGAGTCCTCATCTGTTTTTTATTCTCAGGGAATGCCGTGTGTGTGTGTGTGTGTGTGTGTGCACACACTGACAACAGCACAAGTTGTGCAAGCCATCGCTTTACATCACAGTGGAGACGCTCCTTATTTTAGCTGCACTTTACCAAAACACTGCTGCAACTGGTGCGACCTTTATTTTGAGACTGCATTAAGATCTGTGTGACTCAGAAAGGCCTCAGTAATGTCTGTCTTAGCTCCAGTCCTGTAGTTCTAAACACCATGATCTAATAGCACTTATGCAGGTAATATGCAGGTTTGCCACTAAGTACCAGTGTTAAAGCTTGTGATTTAAAAAACAGATACACACACTTCCACATGGCCACATATTTTAACTCTCCTTACGCATTTTAAAGTGGTGGATGGTTTTGTCTTTCATTTAAAGATTGTGACCACAGATTAAATAAACAGATCCATTTCCACATGGCCACATATTTTAACTCTCCTTACGTATTTAAAGTGGTGGACAGTCTTTGCAGCAAGGCAACCATGTTGTTATTCATTTATTTAATTTACATTTTGAGAACTTGTTTAAATTTAGAACTAGTCAATAATCAGTCATTGCCAACCTTTAATGTTTTCATGTATTCATCATAGCTATGTCGACGGTTGGAGGTAATTCTGATGGTGCTCCCTGTGTCTTCCCCTTTAAATTCCTGGGCAACACCTACGACTCCTGCACCGCCTCTGGACGCAGTGATGGGAAAATGTGGTGTGCCGTCACCAAAAGCTTTGATGATGACCGCAAATGGGGCTTCTGTCCTGACCAAGGTGGCACATAAATATATACAGATACATAAGCAGCATATGAACAGCAAATGTATCCTATTATGTGTTGCTCTCACGCCCAGTCACATCCTGATTCTTTAAATATGTTATGATGCTATTCCTTATATGTGACTTGAGCCAAAATATTCCAACATCTTCCGTTTCTCAGGCTACAGTTTGTTCCTGGTGGCGGCTCATGAGTTTGGTCATGCTCTGGGTTTGGAACACTCTGAGGACCCTGGTGCTCTCATGGCCCCTATTTACACTTTCACCAAAACTTTGAGGTTGTCTGATGATGATGTTAGAGGCATTCAGGAGCTCTATGGTATGTGTGATAAATGAAACTCATGGTAAATCTTTAAATATTCACTGTGGTTTAGTTCTTACATTGTATTTAATATCCTATTACTGAGGTTTTCTGATGATATAATGATAATAATAATCATACTGAAATATTACTGATATGTACTCAAGAATGTATTTTTTTTCTTTGTCTTATTCCTGTATTTCTCAATCTTGGTTCTTTATTGTACAGGTGTACCAACAGACAAACCACTGCCCACTCACCTCCCACCAGTCACTCCAATGGACGTATGTAACGAAAACATCATATTTGATGCTGTAGCCCAGATCAGAGGAGAGATTTTCTTCTTTAAAGACAGGTAATTATAGCACAAATATTACCCAGTGCAAATAATGTCCTGATTGTAGTATGTTTTTTTTCACCCGAAGATTAAAGTCAAATGACAGATGGTAGATTTAAGAATGAACACAGTACTGGCTTGTTCATAAAATGTCCAAGAAAGAATTTCATCGGTCAAAGAGAAGTCAGAGTTATTTATTTTATGTATTTGCTGGCAGGCTCTGCTCAGTTCATCTGTTTTCAATGGTTTTAAAACAGCTTTTAACTGCTCGCATGGACAGGAAATGGCCCTATGGCCATCTTGGGAAAACTTCATGACCCAGTTTATCTGCCATTAAAAAACATAACTATCATTTTGAAATCATTATAGACATGAGTGATTGTTTTGAAGTGACTGGATTACATGATGATTTAAACAGGACGAGAACCTAAGTTCTGCTGAAGCTTCAGTTGCATTGTTAGACTAGCATGTGAATGCTAAAGTCCTGTGGCAAGACTGGTTTCAGAAGGGAAAGTCCACAAAACTGATCCCTCATTTCAAAATCAAAATATTTCACCACAGACATGACTATTTTACTGGGCTTTCTTTCAGTCTATTGAGAACATTGCCGCCAGTCAAACAAAAACATTTTACTAGGGTGATTTAGGGGGAGTCTGAATTTGCTGACTCCATTGCTAAATGCATTGCATGTTAAACTCTTTCCCCATTGCTGACTAGACATTTGTACTGGTTTTTAAACTTTATCCTAAAGGAGTCAAAACTTGAAAACTTAAACCAGTCTCATGTACTAAATATAAATCTATGTGCTTATTCAAACCTTGATAAAAAACTAAACCTAAGTTTAATCTAAAGCACAGAAAGTGTTGTTTATCCAGAATGTCTCAACTAATAATGAGTCACAATAGTGACAGCAGTGAAAAATACTCAAGTATTGTTGAGTGAATATCATTCACACACATTGAAATCTTTGGGAATTCATTCACTCTTTGTGCTTTGCTCTTCCTGCACTGGATAATCAGAGGTGAGCGTTGTGCATTTTAAACTTTAGGACAGATGTCCAAAGTAAACATCAGGAGAGTTTAAAGAGTGCTATCATTGGTTCTCAACAACATGCTTAAGGATCAGGAGCTTTGGAGGGAAATATAGTCACCCACTATTCTACACACACATCCGGTTTTTGAAACTAACTGCTCTGTGGTTACAGTGCTCATCACAGGACCACACACACACTGAAGACAGTGTATGATGGCCATGAGAGTTTGTCTGTATAGTGCACAGTGGGCTTTTATATAAACAACATCCTGAGAAAGTAACTCAGAAATCCAGATCATGTAGGCTCTATAAATCTAAATGAAGTAGTTAAGTTTATTTAAATTTATTACAATTTTTTGCATTATAGATCCTCATTGCATATTCTATAGATTAAACAACATACAGAAGCAATTCAAATGACTTGGTTGCTTGTTTTTACATGACATTTCCATAGTAAGCCTTATTTGTCTTTAAGTTAATAGAGGGAACATTTATTTACAAGTACATTTACAAGTATAATGTCTCATTTCAGTATTGCAGCACTCGTTTCACAAAATTGTGCAATTAAGCGAAATACATTTTTTAAACTATTATTATTTGTGAAAGCCTTTAATATTTTGAAAATGTAACAAATCTTTATAAAGAGTGTGTATAATTCAAGTGCCTGAACCCCTCTCCTTTTTACTGATGAATATTGTTAGTCTGAGTCTCTGGAAATATCATTATCATGAGAGTTATGATCATATTACAGCATAATTCAGTAAAGTTAAGATCCTGCACCAGTGAATCTCACTTTAATATGTGGGCAATATGACCTGAGATCTGAGATATTCACCCAGCTGGATAAATGCTACAGCTGTTAAAGCCATTCCAGAGAGACAGAGGGATGAGAGAGGGAGAGAGAAAGAAAGGGCAGAGAGTACACCCCCAAATGGTTCACTAAATGTTTTGTTTATTCAGCTGCACCAATGTCTTTACTTTATCTTATCTTTGGCTCGTAATTATAAGCTACATCTGAGACATTCTGTAAAATGAGTTCTTTGTCTCTCATATTTTTTATTTAGAGGACAGCTGGTCAAGTCGGGGCTGAACTGAACTGTTGTCTCTGAATTGCAAGAGTGTTCTGTTCTAACATGTTTTAAAAACCTTCAGAAGTTGAAGGAATTGAGCTTTGAGGCAAACTCTTTGATTGCCAGAGCTTTAAGTCTTAACTCTAACTTAGTGCTATGATCTAAAGTTTTACATGCAGTCTATGAGATATGACTGCTGACAAAGCAGTTCACGGATCACTCTTGTCTACTGAGCTATACTCTGGAAATCTGTATTCTGTGAGAAACAAATGTTTTGGTCTTTGAAAAATAGGTCAATGGAAAGAGGTTTGGGGTGGTGGGCATTGTTTCTGTAGTTAATGCTGGGGCAGCAGGCAGGTTTGGATATGTCCAACTGGATCTTAACTCACTCCTCAGCCATAACAAGACACAGCTGCTCAGTGAATCACCTTACAGTACCTAAAGTGCAGCTTTAACTGTCTCACACACACAAACACAGATTTAGATGCTATATTGGTGCATACCTCCCACATGCACGGTACATACTATGAAATCGTACTATGCCCCATAGCCTGTTCCACATAAACCTGATGGCACTATTAAGCAT